>PVJH01030208.1:0-25152 GCA_004026705.1 Nesogale talazaci
AAGATTTTGAAACAATTGATTTTTACTCACCCTCACACCTTCTCTGTCAATACGTTCATAAAGTATGCATGAAATTTTAAAACCATGCTGTAAAGAACTATAATTAGCACAACCGAGGACTGCACCTACAGCTATGGAGATAAAGACATCTCATAGAGACTTAACTGACTTTACTGGAAGTCAGAAAACACGGATAAGAGCCAAAGTATCATAAATGAAAATATGATAGTCAGTGTTAGCCTTCCTCGAGACTGTCCATGTCTGACTTTGGAGCTGATGCTGCTGCTTTGAGCTCACTGTGTGGTCGTATGGAAGTGTTCTGAAGAGTAGAAGATTGGCCCCAAAGAGAAGTTGCTCTCAGTCTAGCAATTTACGTGACCAAAGATCATCACGTTAATCTGAGTTTATGCCACATGAAACACACCCCAAATTGTGAACAGCAGAACAGTGATTGATCAAATATGTAGAATGCTTTGGATTATCTCACTTTTGTAGTATTTTCTGACAAAATAGCATCTGCTGGGTAGAGGACGCCTCCCCTCAGCACCCTCAGAAGAAGGATAGCCAGTTATCTAACGAAATGACTAATGTCTCGACTCAGTGTACAAAAACCAGAAGAACAAAGAAGATGCTTGTTCATATGCATAGAAAAAGAGGCAAGTCTACATAAATTTGCCTTTAAATATAATCAACAAGAATAAATAAGAAACAATTCTTTTGAGACTTCGGCGTTCAACCCATACAGAGTGTTTAGACAATTAGACTGAAGACATTAGCCCTACCTTGGGGACCCTGTAAATTTTGGAATAATAGCCTACCTCTGTCCCTTCTCTTCAGTTAGGGAAAATAGGGAAAAAAATGAAAATTGAATACCTTGGGAGAATGGTCCACACTCACCTTTGCTATATTTTCTAACTCACACAGGCCTACCTCTACTTCAGAACCTATCTGACTTTTTACCCATTCAATCATAACTGCCTTTCCCAGCTCCAATAGATCTAGTAGACCAGGATGAGGCCACTGAAAGAACTATACTTTGAGTAAATCATTGTTCCTAGTTTGGAAGGTCCAAACATGTTAAATTTCTTAAATGGCACAATTTTATAACTCTATTTCAGATCAATTATTTCCATGGAACACTGTTTGGATATTGAGTCTGTTCATGATTGGAACTATGCTGGTGACCTTCGTCATGCTACCTAGTTTTTATCTACATTGTACAGAGCAAGGTAAGTGGCTAAGAGTGAGGATAATAAAAATGCAGAGCAACTAAAGCTGAATGGACCTTGATAACTAATGCCTTATTTGACTCAGGAAGTTCTAAATTCTTGAGGCACATCTTAGTCATATACCCTACTCCTTTTCCTTGGTCCTAAATATGTTTCTCTTGCTGAAAAATCTATTTTTTTAATTTAAATAATTTCACTGGGGGCTCTTACAGCTATTATAACATTCAATACATCATCTGTATCAAGCACACTTGCCCACATGTTGCCCCATTCATTTCCAAACATTTTCCACTTGAGCCCTTGGTATGAGAATCTTATACCTCAATCATGGTAAAACATTTTTTCCCTATGGCAATTGCTTCCCAAATTACCTGGGAAACTCTTTTCACATGGACCATCTAGCACAATTTCAATGTGTCTTCAGGTAAACTATTTCCAATTACTCGAGTTTGTGCTATGCCTAGGGATCTGGATGATTAAATCAGAACCCTCTTGTTGCAGTGGTTAGGCATTGGCATGCAATCTATATGGTGGTCAGTTCAAAACCACCAGGAGCTCCTCAGAGAAAAGTCTCAACTTTCTACCCGGGTAAACAGCTGTCGTCTCAGAAACCCATAGAACTGTAGCTATGAGTCAGCACTGACTTCATGGCAGTGAGTTTGCTTTTGATTTACACTAATTAAATGTGAGAAAAAGAAACATATGTTACCCAAATCATTCTCTGGCTTAGTAGACTTATCTCAAGGCTTCCCTTTTCATTTTTTCTTGCTAAAATCATCTCAATAGATTTTCCTTTGACATCTTAGAAGCTGCACTGTCTCAGAGAGGAGTGGTAAGTAAAGCCCCAACCACAAGGTCAAAAATGGCTGAGAAATCACTTAAACAGTGTATAGTCCCAAGAAAAAAATCTAGGAGAATTATACTGCTGGCAACATCAAGTTCCTAAGCTTTAAAGGAAAAAACATTTTTATTCATCTTCAGTAATTGGGGGAGTGAAAATGATAAGACTTATTACCTAAGACAAAATATAGCTATTCATGATATGAAGAAGCATACAATCACAAGTCCTGTTATAACTCTAATTGTCAAAGGTCGATGTTGCTGTGATCTCTGTTTTTTTACCATGTCCTCAAGACTCCCCCCCTTCTTTTGTGTTGTTGATCTGTCAACTGGATATTTGGAAAGAGTTTCAACTGAGATTTTGGGTGTCACTCCCTCTACAATTCTCTTCATTCTTGGATGTTTTCTTTATATTTCCAGTTGCTCTCTTGGCAGCTCATAGTGACTCCTTAACACAGTATAGAGTTGTCCCTGTGGGTTTCTGAGGCTGTGAATCTTTGTGGGGGCAGAAAGCCTCTCCTTCTCTCTAGAAGTGACCTTGTGGAACTCGTTACCCTTCCATTAACAGCCCAACCTGTAGCCCACTGCCATTTTTACTCTGGTAGCTGTGTGGTTGGGGAAGATGCTCACACCAGAAAGTCACAAACTTACCATCTCTCTCCTCTCCAGTCGCTACTTTCTAAAAGTAAACTATGTTCTAGAATTTCATTTTCCAGATCTTCAAAAGAGTGGTTTTCTGTGATTTGTCTAGTTCTGTTTTATTTCATTCAGGTTGTTCATTATATCTTTTATTGCACTTGCTCTTTTATTGACGATATTACTCTGTGAATCTTATGCTTTATTGAGTCTTCTAAGTTCACATGTAGTAAGTGTTGTCTTTTCCTATGTTAGTTTTTCAGAGATTTAGAGTTTGACACCCTTTGATGTTTTTGCTTCTATTTGTTCCTCTTATGAAATTTGAACCCTAACATTTTGTTCATCTCTTTAATGTGCTTCAAATTATTTCAAATGAATAATGTGGAAGTAAGCAGAGCTCATTTGATGGGAATGGTCACATCTCATCTCATAGAAGATTCATCAGAAGTTCTGAGGCAAAGGACATTTATAGAGGCCTAAATACAGGCATATAGATATGGAAATATGTATAATGAGAGGGGAATCGAACTATGTACTCATATCTATATGTTAAGAATTAAGGTTAAAAATAGAATTAATGCTGCAGGTGGATATTGGGCCTCAACTCAAGTAATCCCTCAACACAAGAACACTTTGTTCTAACAATCTGGCATTTTGTGATGCTCACCTTCCTGACATGATTGCTGAGGACAAAAAGCATAAGCAAATGTGGTGAAGAAAGCTGATGGCACACAACTATTGAAAGACATAGCATCTGGCTATTTAAATGCTTGAAGATAAACAAAGAGCCATCTATCTGAGAAACAACAAAGCCTACATGGAAGAAGCACATCAGCCTGTGTGATCATGAGATGTTGATGGATCAGGTATCAGGCATCTAAGACCCAGAAGAAAATCATGCCTGTGCAAGGGGGAAGGAGCAAGGCTTGGAGTAGAGACCCAATGCCCATTTGTAGACAATTGGACATCCCCTGACAGAGGGAATGACAGGCAAGAGATGAATCAGTCAGCGTGCAGTGTAGCACCGATGACACACACAACTTTGCACTAGTTCTTTGGTGCTTCCTTCAACCCACTATCATGGTCTCAATTCTACCTTACAAAATGTATTGGACCAGAACATACACACTGCTACAAATAAGAGTCCAACACAGGGAATCCAGGATAGATAAACCCCTCAGGGTCAACAATGAGAGAAGAGATACAAAGAGGATTGGAGGGTGGAGTGTTTGGGGAGAAGGGGGAAATTGATCACAAGGATCAACCTATAACCCCCTCGCAGGGGGGAAAATAACAGAAAAGTGGGTGAGGGGTGGCAGAGGACAATGTGAGATATGAAAATAACAATTTATAACTTATCAGGGGTTCTTGAGGGAGGGCAGGGAGATGGGCAGAAATGGGGAGCTGATATCAGGGGCTCGAGTGGGAAGAGAATGATTTAAAAACTATGATGGCAGTCTATGTGCAAATGTGCCTGACACACTGGATGAATGTGTGGATGTGAAAGGAGATGAAAGAACTTCTAATAAAAGTATCCAAAAAAGGATGGTCTGTGATAGGTAAGGGTTTTTTTAGCATTTGATTTTAGGATGATACCTTCATTCTTGAAATTCCTCTATTTAAAATTCTCTGAGCTTTTGGACAGTTCAGATATACCCTGAGCTATCTTCTAGTCTCTTCACACTCTGGATAAAAAGATAAAGACCAGCAAAACCTCTCATGCTCTCCAGAAAGACACAGTAATTGATGGACTTGGCAGAGAAAAGAAAAATAAGTTGCTTTCTTTCTGCCAATTTAGCTTCAGCTCCAAACTTGTCCCATGCAATTCATATTTCTGCTTCTTGTCCTTATCACCACGATCTCCCAGGTTCTTGAGACCAAAAATTTAGCTTATTCTAAAGGAATACATTAAATGGAAATGGTATATAACTCTTACTTTCCTGAATTTTTAAAAACAAATCCCTCCAAACCATTAAATGGGAATTTACTGTATTTCTATTTATTTAGGTTTAGATTGGTCTATGAAATCTCCTATCACTGTGGGCCTGGCTATCCTCGCTGCTTCAATAAGTGCAATCATTGGCGTATCTTTCTATCTGTCTTACAATCGAGGTAAGTGGTATCCAAATGGAGGAAACTTACTGGAAAATTCTCTTCCCCGAATGCTAACCCTCTAAGTAGAGAATGAATCAAAGAAGAGTCCTATTTATGCGAACCATGTTGCTGTTAGGTGTCCTTGAGGAGATTCTGACTCATAGTGACCCTATGTCCAAGAGAACAAAACTCTGCTTGTTCCTATGCCATCCTCACATTATTATAGCCACTGTGTCTGTCACTATTACTGAGTGTCTTCCTCTTCTCTATTGACTCTCTCTGTTAGCATGGTCTCTCCTAACAACCTGTCCAAAATCTCTGAAATGAAGTTTTTCCAATCTTCCCTCCAAGAAACATTCTAACTGGATTCTTCCAAAATACATTTGCTTGTTCTTCTTGTAGTCCATAATGTTTTCAATATGCTTTGTTATAATTCAAATCAGTCCATTCTTCTGTGATCATTCGTATTCACTGTCCACCTTTCACACGCCTATGAGGCAACTGAAAATATCATGCCTAGGATCAGTTGCACCTTAATCCTCAGAGTGACATCCTTGTTCTTCAACATGATAGAAGGATTGTGCCGAAGATTTGCCCCCTGCAATGTCATTTGTTTTCTTCACGACTGCTTCCATGAGTGTAGATCATGGATCTAAGAAGAATGGAGTCCTTGACAACTTCATCCATTTCTTCATTTATCACGATGTTGTCTAATGGACAGATTGTGAGGATTTGTTGAGATTTTTTTAAACGGGCTTTTTGTTAGTGAAAACTTAACGCATGGTAATGAAGTCAGAATCATATTCTTTCTAGCACAGTCCACATAATCTATCCTGATTTTTCATACCTTTATATTCACCCAGAATGCATGAAATTATGCAATCACCAAATCAATATTTAATTCATAGTGGCCCCATGTGATATTGAGTGGGTTTGAAATGCCAATGTTTCAACAAGGTTCCTTGACACCTAAAACAGGACATCTACCACAAAACTCTTGCATGTCCTGTCTTTGTTGTGACCCTCCAAATTTTTCCCCCTCTATCTAGTCCCTGCTTCAGATCTGCATTTCCAATTGGATACTATGTGGTTTGAAGACATGGTTATGATGCTGTGTGTGCTGATGGGATTCCTCACCATGCTCATTTCTTTTATTTACTTCAAACTAAGAGGTAACTGCAACGGGGAGTGGGGAACTCAGAGGGCATCTTTCTTCTGACTGATCTCCAGAGAGATAATCTTTCCCATCCTTGATCCTTGGTAACAGGAGGAAGGAACAAGTCTGTGTCTTACAAAAATGTAAAGGTTTTTTCTTAAACATAGATGTTTTCAGGCTTGTGACATGTTAATCAATACCTGTGTTCATGCCTCCAGCACCAGTAATTATCTCATCTCTGAATTGATAATGGTGAAAATTCCCCAAGTCAACCTGGAAGCTCTAATTCCATTTCATCCAGAAACATTCACAAGCATGTTCTACACTAAGGTCACTATAAAGCTTTTTTAAGTTCACCTTTTTCTTTAATCGCATAGTCCAACTTACGATTTTAACATCATATTTTCCTTTTCAAAAATGTGTATGGGTCTGTGAACCTTTTCAAAGCTATGTTTTCAGCATTATATATGCCTTTGAAACATTTCTTTACTAAAGGAGAATTATTAAAGTCCTGTATTTGACTGCGGCCCACTGGGATGGAGGTTCAATTCCGGCTCCCAGGAGCAAAGGCTGGGCCTCCTACTCCCACCACCTGAGGGCAGTGATGCCTTAAAAAAAAAAAAAGTCCTGTATTTATTTTGCAAATACTGTTCCTTTTGAAATAAAATACCAAGGGAATTGACTATAAAAGGGAGCTTTAATTCTTAATATTTATGCTCCCCCAGGAATCCATAATCTTTCAAAGTTCCATTTTTTAAAAAGAAAAAAATCACAGAGGGCAAACTTAAGCTAATGCATGCTTTTGATAAGTAGCTATGCCTTGGGTTTGCTAAGAGCAAGTTTAGCAGTTCAAAACCACCAGTTGCTCCAGTGAAGCAAGCCACAGCTTTCAAGTCTGGTAAAGAGTAACATTGTCCAAAACACACAAGCTATCCTATAGGATCTTTGGGCATCAGAATGGATGGAAGTTTAAAAAATAAGTCAGAATTTTGATTTCCAGCAGACTCCCCATAACTAAGAACACAAAATTAATGGATCTAAGTTTATTTATCTTTGCCTCCATCACACATCTATATGATACTTGTCCAAGGTTGAAAGAAGTCTCATTCATTAAGATAAAGCAGCTGCAAGAGACTAAAAATGTGTGTGATGATATAGAATTAAACTTCTAAAGCCAAGAGTCCAACACCTACCAAAATAACTCCCTAAAATTACCTTGACTTTTGTAAAAATGGAATAAGGATAGGAGGGGTAGAAAGAATCATGTAGCTAAATATTTTCCTGCTCTCATATGTGCTTTTTATTTCAGTGGATTTAAAGACAGAGCTTGAGTCAAGAAGCTACTAGTCCCTTAAAGTCAAATAAAGCAGATAGTTCAATTAAAAGTCTTAATTTTAGCTTCATAGAAAGGCAAAGACACATCTAAAAAAGCACACACACAGTACCACTTATAATAGCTTTTAAGTGTCTGCTCAAATGTAAGTATTAAAAAATTGCAGGAAATGTTTGCTGTAAACCCCCAACCATTGATTTTTAAAATCATTTGATTGGGAGCTCATGCAACTCTTATGACAATCCAAACATCACCCATTGTGTCAAGCACATTTGTATGTTCTTTCTACTTGAGCCCTTGATATCAGCTTCTCATCCCCCCCTCCTTCCTGCACAAACCCTTGATACTTTATAAATATTTGTTCATGTTTTACACTGTTTTAATCAGTTTTCTTTGTCCATCCCCCAGGAAGGGGGCTTTATGAGGGAGTTATATGTAGCTCAATGTGATTGGTTCCTCCTTTCTCCCCCACCTTTCCCTTTTCCTCCTGGTATCACTACTCTACTTATTGGTTCTGGAGGATTTATCTGTTCTGCATTCCCTGTGTTCCCAACTCTAATCTGCACCAGTGTACATCCTCTGGTCTAACTGGATTTGTTTTTTGGGGGGGAGGAGGGGCATCTCTGCTTCTGGTGGTGGTGGGTGCTACCCAGTGCTGCTCCTGAAAGGGGCTGCTGGATTTGAACCACTAAGCCCGTGGGCCGCAGTCCCACACTCAACCACTTACGCCACCGGGGCTCAGCCCTGTCTAACTGGATTTGTAAGGTAGAAATCGGATCATGATAGTGGGGGAAGGAAGCATTAAAAAAACTAAAGGAAGTTGTATGTTTCTTCAGTGCTATACTGCATCCTGACTGGCTCATCTCCTCCTTGAGAACCTTCTGTAAGAGGATGTCCAGTTCCTACAGATGGGTTTTGGTTACTGTTGTTGTTTTGTTTCCTTTTCTTGTCTTGTCTTGCTCTGTCTTGTTTTTGTGCATCTTTTTAACTTTGTAGGTCTATCTAGATAAGAGAGGGGGGATAAGAAATCTCGAGGAGAAAACAATTTGAAGGACAGTTTCAGAAGAACAGTGGGATAGGGGAGATGGGAGGAATTGAAGTGGGTGTTAACAAAAGGAAGTGAGTGTTAACAAACTCAGGGACAAGGGAACAACAAGTGGTCCAAAATCTATGGCAAGGAGAGTAAAGGAGGTCTGGTAAGGCTTGATCAAGGGCAATGTAACTGAGAGGAATTGCTGAAACGCAAATGAAGGTTGAAGATGGGACAAGAGGAAAGGAAAAGGAAACAGAGGAAAGAACTAAGAGGCCAAGGGCATTGATAGAGGTCTAAATACAGACATGGACATAAATAAACATGTTTATATATGATGATTGGAAATAGATCTATGTACACATATTTATAGGTTTACTATTAATGTAGCAGATGAATATTGGGCCTCTACTCAAGTACTCCCTTAATACAATAACACTTTGGTCTAGCCCGACATTTTGTGTTGCTCACGTTCCCAACACAATTGATGAAGACAAAATGGGTGCATAAGCAAATATGGTGAAGATAGCTGATGGCGCCTCATTATCAGATATAGCATCTAGGGTCTTAAAGACTTGAAGATAGACAAACAGTCATCTAGCTAAGAAGCAACAAAGTCCACATGGAAGATTCACACCAGCCTGTGTGATCATAGATGTGGATGGAATCAGGTATCAGACATCAGAAGACCCTAAACAAACAATCATATCGATGTAAATGAGAGGGGTCAGAATGGAGACCCAAAGTTCATCTGTAGACAATTGGGCATCTCTTCTCAAAAGAGTCAAAGAAAGGGATGAGCCAGCAAGGGTGCAGTACAGCACCTGTGAAACACAGAATTCTTTAGTTCTTTAATGCTTTCTCCCCACCACAGCCCCTTTTCTATCTTACAAATCAGAAGAGAGCTCAGAGAAGAGCTCTTGATATACAGAATCCAAGACAGATAAACCCCTCAGGACCAATAGACCAATACTTAGAGTAGTAATTCCATAAGGATAGGGGAAAAGTGGGGAAGAAGGGAGAAAAAGGGGGAACCAATTATGATGATCGATGCACCCTCTTATCAGGAAGACAGCATAGAGTGTAAAATATGAAAATTAAAATAATTTTAAAATTATCAAGGGTTTATGAGGATGGGGAGGAAGGGAAAAAAAGAAGAGGTGATACTAATAACTCAAATAGAAAGAAAATATTTTGGAAATGAGGTCGCAACATAAGTACAAATGTGCTTGATACAATTGATGTATGAATTATTATGAGTTTTAAGAGTCCCTAATAAAATGATCTACTAGACAAACAGAGAAGCAAAACAAAAACTATTTTTAAAAAGAGAATGTGTGTATTCTTGATAAAGTAGTAGAACTATCAATAAGATATATAGAATTAAAACTATAAAGATATATTAGAAATAAAAACCATAAATAATACATGTAGACACATATGGTTTTGAAAAGATGAATATATAACATAAAGAAATAATTGTGTTTTCAAAAATTATTATTGTTATTTCAACGTACATATACAAAACAAAAACAATCTCAACCAATAACTAGGCAGTGTAAAAAATAACTCAAAATGATCTAAAATTTTAATTGTAAAATATAAAATTAAATGCATCCCAAAGAAGAGAATATAATAAAAATTCTTGCCTTTGGGGCTGAACCCCAGTAGCCTAGTGGTTGAGTATGGGACTGTGGCCCATTGCCTTGACAGTTCAAATCCAGCAGCAGCTCTCCGGGAGCAAGACTGGGTAGCTCCCACGACCACCAGAGGGCAGTGATGCCTGCCCAGAAAAACAAAACAAAACAAAAGTTCTTACGCTCATACCATGAATCCTGATTGTTTTTAAAAAAACATAATTCAGAAAGAAACATTAAAAAATTGGACATCATCAAAATTACAGGAAGTTCCTGAGTTATGAATTTACATATACATATGGCCCATGGTTACAAAGCCAACTTTCATGCAATAAAGGAATTGTTTTAGATTCAAAGATTTTTTTTAGACAGTATCAATTCACTTTATTATTTTTATATAAAATTAATTTTGTGGTGGCCACAACTAGAGCCTGGGTCTCTGCATGGAGACTCTGGTGTGGGTCTTCAAAGATTTTATCACTTTCCTTTTTACACTTCTCTAAGATTTCTATGACTATACACTAAATAATTTGAACTAGATATTCTATGATATTCCAAACTGAATATCTCCAATCGATTTTATTTACTTTTATTTCACCCACTTTCTGCCAACAAATTGATATGGATTCATAGCCACTCCATAGAACAGGGTAGGACTACCCTTGCAGGTTTCCAAGACTTTCACAGTGTAGGGGAGTCAAAGCTCCGTTTTTCTCCTGTGGAGCAGCTGATGGTTTCACACTACAGACCTTCCTGATCACAACTCAACGATTAACCACTTTAATTTGTTTAATATTGCTAAACTTAGATGAGGTGCAGGAGACTTGGTGGTGTAATGGTGACATATTAGGCTGCCAACCAAGAAGTGAGTCATTGAAAACCACCACCAACTCCTCTGAGGGACTGCAGAAAGATGGGACTTTCTATTCCTATAAAGAGTTAACAGTCTCTGAAACTCATGGGGGGGGCAGTTAAACCCTGTCATACAGGTTTGCTATGAGTCAGAATCCACTGGCTGACATGAACTTGATTTTTGTAACTGAGGTGTGCAGTGACTGTAATGTGTTTACTGTTATTGGTGTTAGAGGCTATCGAGTCCATTCCAAGTCATAGAAAATTCATGTACAGCAAAATGAAATAAAATATTACCTTGACTTGCGCTATCCCTATATGTGATTACTGCAGTGTTTGAGCACATCATCGCAGCTTCTGTGCCAGTCCATCTTATTTAAGATGCCCCCCTATTTTCAATAAATTCTAAATTACCAAGTTTGATATTCTTCTCCAGGTTATTCCTTTTAATAACCTGAGACAGAGTCATACAGTGTTCTAAGAAACATTTGGCCACTATCCATTTTTTTGGCCAAAAATCCCCAAATGAACAAAACAAACTCACTGCCCTCAAGTCAATGGCTACTCACAGTGACCTATATGACATGCTAGAACTGACCTCTGAAGATTTCTGAGACTATAAATATTTATGAAAGTGGAAAACTTCATCTTTCTCCACATAACATCTGCTGGTAATGAAGCACCGATCTTGTGGTTAGCAGACCAATGCTTATATCACTATGTCACCAAGAATCTTTATGCTTTTGGCAGTACATTTTTTGCCAATGCCATAACTCAAATTATCAATTCTTCTTCACTCTTCTTTATTCATTGGTCAGCTTTGGCATGCATGCGAGACAATCAAAATTACCACGTGTTGGGTCAGGCAGCCCTTAGTCCTAAAGTGACTATTTTGCTTTTTTACTCTTTAATAAGTTTTTTTTCAGGAGACTTTTGCTTAATGTACAATGAGCATTGATTCTGAAGCCAAGCAAATAAAAACCTTCACACCCTCAATGTGTTTTCTCCACACTTTCTGTTTTCCATGTTGCTGCCTCTTTCTCCAGTTAGGAGCATTTTTGTCTTCTTTATGCTGAGGTGTAATCCATACTTATATAAGGTGTAGTGTGATCAAACCAAACAAAACCCACTTCCATCAAGTCAATCGAACTCTGAGAGACCATCTACTGTGACATACGACCCATCTGGTTGATTCTGACTCAAGATGGCCTTATACAAGCTTTCCAAGACTGTAAATCTATAAGGAATAGACAGCTTCATCTTCCTAGATGTGGATCTATTGGTGGGGGTGAGAGACTGACCTTGCAGTTAGCAGGCCAACACCTAACACAGCCCCTTCCAGACTCCTTACATAGCATGTTATCATAGCCCCAGTACTGGAAACACTGGAATGACTGTGACACACTTAATTGGCTGCCAATTGACATGCTCTAGATCAGCTGCTAAAATTTTAAATTTAAAAGCAGGCAGAAAGAGAAGAGAGACTATTTTTAAAAATCATTTTATTGAGGGTTTATACAACTCTTATCACAAACTATACATGCATCCATTGTATGCAAAGCACATTTGTACATTTGTTGCCATCATCCTTCGCAAAACATTTTCTTTCTGTTTAAGACCTTGCCATTAGCTGCTCCTCTTTCCTCTCCCTCTGTGATGCCCCTTCCCTCATGAACCCTTGATAATTTTTAATTTTTTATTATTTGGTCATATTATTTGGTCACTGTCTGATATCTCCCTTTGTCAACATCCCTGTTGTCCATACCCCAGAGAGAAGGTTATATGTAGATCCTTATAAACAGTTACCATTTCTATTCCACCTTCTTCTAGTCTCCCCATACTGGCCCTCTAAAGGGATCCTCAAGGGATCATCTTTCCTGGTGAAAGACTATATTTTATTACAATGTCATCTAGAAAAACGATCTCTTCAATTTTAAAGAAATACTATACAAATGAAATCTGGCTTCTTTCAAGAATTCTTGTATCCATTGCAGGCTTCCTTGCAGTAGTAATGTCCCCTTATTGATTAGGATTATTAAAGTTAATAGATGTCTGAATAAAAGTTGGTTTTGATGATTATACAAAAATATATTTGGCATTGTAAAGTAAATCAATATGTTCTTTAAAATGCTCTCTTCTAACCTACGTGCTTTTAATGTTGGGAAATTATAGTTCCTTCCACATTTTACATCATTGACAGATTTTCTACAAAATCAAACAACTGGACATGATGAAGCTTCCCATCTTGAATTCTGACTGGAGAGAACTGTGGAGAACTGTGTTCAGAGCTCAAAAGAAAATCCTTGTGGCTGCTGCCCTAAGTTGCTGTACAAGTTGCTGACTACATGGTTCTGACTCATATCGACAGATGTACGTATAACAGATGAAACACTGCGAGGTTCTGTGCCATCCTCACGAGCATTCCTGCATTCTAGCCAGTGCATCAATCCACCTTGTTCAGGACCTTCTTCTTGTTCCCTGCTGTTTCCTGTACCAAGACTGCCTTTCTCCAGGATCAGGTCTCTTCTGACACCATTTCCAAAGTGGTGAGACAAGTCTCACTATCTTACCTTTCAAGAATCATTCTGGCCGTGCCATAGCCAATATGTTGCTCCTTAAGCCATGCCTCCCTGGTACTTTCATCATGGCACAAAAATGTAAAAGCCTCACTGGCATGGGGTTCTCTCTGACTCATTGCAGGCCTACAGGGCAGAGCACCAGTACCCCTGTGGGCTTCAGAAGCTGCAACTCTCTACAGACGTGGAAATCTCGTCTTTCTCCCAGGAAGCCGCTAGTGGTTTCAAATCACTGAACATTGAAAAATGTACCCACTGTCACATGCAGAACAAACAAAATATATTTGAAGTGTAAAATTTGCATTAGAGCCCTAAAAACGCCTATAATGTGAGTCCGTTTTGACTCACACCACCACAAATGTTACAGAACAGAACTTCTCACTAGGCTTTTCTTGACTCTTGGTGAAAGCAAATCAAATCTTTCTCCCATTAAGTCCATAAATGGGTTTGAACCACTAACCTTCATTAACAAGCTAGTGCTTAAACACTGCACTGCCAGGGCTTCAAAAATGGAAAATGTAACTCAAATGAAGACAACTAATTAGGATAATAACCAATCGTGTATAAGTAACTAAATCTAACATTATGGGAGAAAAGTAAGTCATACTATATCAGTAGCTCCATTAAATGATGACATTTATTCAATCAATGTAAAATGCATGTACTACACATGCCACTAAAAGAAAATTACTCCCATGTACTAAACATGTCACTAAAAGAAAACTACTCCCAAGTCTAATCAATCTATGGTTTTTTTGAAAGAGTTAACAATATGTGATGACAGAAGTTGAAATTATAGAGACAGAAAAGTTACATAAATTCTAACAAAGAAACATGGTAAAATATGTCAAGCTTAGATAAAATATACTTAAAATTGTTATTAGGTATAAAATAATAGTCCAAAATAAACATGGCCAATAAAATTCAATCAAGATATTCATAGACTTCTGACATGGTACACATATATATACATATATGTATATATACATATATACACATAGCCTTAAATCTCTAAACATACATTGAAAGAAATAGAAAAACACAAATGTATAAACATTGAAAAAATGTTGCTTACAAAGTAATTTTGTAAATGTTATGCTAATTCTTCACATACTGCTGTAAAATAAAGTATAGGCTATTCTTATGGAAATGATGGAAATGAGTGAAGAACATCACTGGCCAGCAAACATAGAAAGCTATGTTCACAGCATTAAAATACAGTAATTTGTCTTAAGTTTTGTACTTTTGGGAAGAATTAGCTGTATGAGAACAAATATACAGAAGTAACTCAAAAGGTTAGATAAGAATGTGCATTTAAATTAATGTTATCAGAATGTCATGGAATGTACATGCAGAAAATTATGTTAAAAAGAAAAATCAATTATCTTTCTCAGTAAAATTATAAGAACGACAGAATGAGAACCTTAGCAAGTATTTTTCCCTGAAAAAGATGATTGTTGAAAATGAAGATATAGCCAGGTTAAAATTTAACATCATTTGTTTCTTTTTGATTCATTTTTACTTTGTTCTAATTTTCATTTTTTTCTGCTTTCTTTTCTGTGTTTTACGTTTGTTATTGTTGAGTTTTTTGGTTCAATTTTCTTTCAATGAAATCCATAGTAGCTAATTCTATAGAGATAATAACTAAAATAATATTTTCTTATGACTATTGCAGGGAGGAATGATCGGTAAGTTCATTGTGGCAGCTTGACAAACAGGAACATGTGGGATTAATAAGATCCCAGTTTGATTGCAAGACAAAGAAATAAATGGCTTGGCAAGCCCTGCCTCTCTCTCTACCTTGTTCTATGGTGATCGGACCAGTGTGAGGCTGCCTTAGCTAGTTGTCTGCCTTAAGGTGTGAATTACACTACCTATGGAACACCCAACCTATGGATCGTGTCACTAGAGTTTGAAGTTTCTTTAAGACTTGCTTTGCAACGCTGCTGGTATATACATCCGTGAGCGTGAGACCATCAGATCCTGTTATCTGGCTGAATGTTGGTGACCCACTCACTGTTTTCTGCCTGTGGTCAGACTGCCTGAATTGCTGTAAAAAGACTCAGCTGTCTGCTTCCTTCACCTTGCACCCAACAGCCTTCATGAGTTGAAGGACTTCCAGGATATTAACTGTGCCATCGAAGTGAATTGAACTGAGCCCTCTGTACTACTATGTGGACTAATTAGCTATTATATTTCTTCATGCTGTATGTATCTATATCTATCTATAACTATACCTATACCTATATCTCTATATATATCTAATCATAAGCTTCCTGGGCTTTTTCCTCTAGAGAACCCTGTCTAACACAGGAGGTTAGAAGAAATTAGAGAGCTAATAATAATGGGTACAAGAGTGAAGAAGATGTTGTAAAATTGAATGTGGTGATGATTCCACAATATTTTAACATATTTAAACCATGAAACTGTATGGTATGCAAATTATGTCAATAAAAGTGTTAAAAATAAACAATTGGTTTTATTTGTTCTGCAAGAACAATGCCTGGAATACCTGACTCCCTGAGAACTGCAGCACAGACACCTGCCAATCTCCCTGACCCCCCGCTTTCCTTTAAAAACCGCTGATTCCCCTGTGCTACTTGCTAGACCATGGAACTTTGTTCAGGAGCTCCCCTGTAATAAAGCTATTTCTCTTTCTGCTCCCCTTTTGTCCTTTCAGTTATCTTTGTCTATCTGTTTGTGCCTCAGTTTACCTCACATTTGGAGCTGAAACCCAGGAGAAGTGGGGACATGGCCTCTGTGCTGTCCCAGTCCTGCTTTGACTGGGATGTAGCCCACCTCTCCTCTCCCCTTGAACCTCTGCAACTTGCCTGGACAGGTGATTTCTGGTCAGTATCACTCAGAGTATGTTCATTCTGTCTTGTTTATCTTGCTGGTCTCACCAGACACTGAGGACCAGCAAACTCATAGGGAAACATAGGGTCCCTGTTCTTAAGAATGCTGCAGAATGGGGTTATACTATCACACTAGTACTAAGGGGAGCTGGAAATATCTGCCTTACCCTAAAAGGAGTGTGATGATAAGAAGAGTTTCTTGTGTCTATGTTACCTCATGTGCTCACGCAACCCTTTTGTTTCTGTGTCTACTTTCTGGGATTTCTGCCCACAACAGGAATCCTGGCACTGGGTCTGTGAGTCACTGTGCCTTGCTTTGGGACTAAGGTGCAGAAGTTATTACTGAGCCTTTTCTGAGCTTGTTTGTGTGTTTTGCATTTGCGGGTCTGTAGTGCCTTCTCTAAAATGTTCTATTTCCCCTTTTTTCTTACTGTGAACAATGACCTCTGACCAACCTCCATTTTATCAGTCACAAAGCCAGGTCCTCTCCCTCTCCTCAACTTCCTTCGTGTCTCTCTCTGATTCAAGGTCCGTGTTTGCTGGATAAAGTTATAGGCCTGTGTCAGTGAAGCTTCCTGCTCCAGAGTACAGCACTCTCCCATGGGTCCCTAACTCTGATCAGGACACACTCATAGTTACCAGACTGCTTTCTGACTGACGGGTGTGAATTTGGGGGCAGGTGACACTCTTTTCCTCTGTCGATATGCCCTGCAGTTTGAGAAACTATAGGAAGTCCTCTGTCCAAGTTCCCAAAGGACAGTCCTTTGGGGTGCCTACTGGTCAACTTTATTAAATTAGGGCTGACTCTATATCTCTACTCTAAGTCTGTGGTCTTTTTCCATAATCAAGTTTAGCCACAATACTGATTGGTCTATGAGTCACAGTGACCAAAACATTGCACTTTCAATTTAAAGATTCTCCACAAACTTGACAATTTTTATTATTTTATACTCAAGTGGTCACAAGTCCCATATGTCTAGATCTTTTTCTTTCATTGTACTATCCCATCACTATGTATTGTCTGTTATCCTGCCCTTAGCCAAACACTCTCTTAATCAGGGCTCTGAGAGTCCTCCCTTTCATGTTTATTCAAACCCTCTGACTCCTTGTCTGTACCCCAGTAAATCCTCCTCCATATTCTGGGTGTCCCTAACCCCTACTTCCCTCTTCTACCCCCTCAAAGCCCCAAAGGTGAAGTAATCGCACCCCTAACATCTGTCCCTTCCCTAGTCCCGCAACCATCTGATTCCCTGATGTCTCTTTCTCTGTTCCCTTTACCAATTCCTTCCCTCCTGGCCTCCATTAAGGCAAGATCCACAATCTCCAAAAACCCATAAGAACCTGTTACCTTGCTCAGGCTTACAAGCTCACTCAACATGATATTTAAATGAAAAATTGAGAATGGCCCTCAGACCCCCATCCTTGACCTGGTAAATATGTCATTTAAAGTTTCCAATGCCCAAGAGGAACAGGCAGAAGTGGCACACAAATCCCAGACTTGCCATAAAGCTAATTAACAAACCCAAGTCTTGGATTGCTGCTCTACGGCCAGCAGGAGGGAGAAGTCAGAAGACTCCAGGCAGTATTACCCAACTTTTCCTTTCCCTGTCTCAGTTACAGAAATTGAGGTACATCCCTCCAGACCTTTAGTCACCCAGATTGTCAACATTCATTTGCCTTTACCTGCAACCCCTTCTAAAATAGTTCTAAGACAAACACAGCCCAATTCTTTTAACTTCTCTCTCCTTCCAAGGCACACTTATCTCATTCCATTGTTATCTATTTAGGACTGTGCAGTCATCCCCTCCACTCAGAGTTTAACTCCAGATAGACACCAGGTCATAGATAAACTTCCAGTCACAGACTTTCAACAAATACTCTTTCTTCTTGACTTTGTGGATTTTTGAGACATTGGATCTCCAATGTCTCTCATATAGCTATGCCATTAAACTCCCCTTGGATGGTCGAAGCAACCTGTATGTGATCCAGTAGAAAAAGTGAATGCATTTATTATAAGAAATATTACAGTATAGGAAATGTGAAGGGACATCAAACTGATGATTCCCCAGTTACACAGGGAAGTAGCAGAGGAAATAATTTGACCACAGTCTAACTGATTCAAATGAGCCTCACACCTCTCCCATCCCTTCCTTTTCACTGCCCAATATCTCGCCACAGCTGATCTATTACTTCACAAATCAGAGTGAAGATGGTCTTTCTCTGTGTGAAGTTTGCAAACATAATACACCTGTTATCCAGACCATTTTTTCAATGCAGTAGAACTGTGCAAATTTTGTTGCAACTTTAACAAAATACTTAAATTTTCCACAGCAGGACTTCCTAATCCATCTCAGTCTCTCTAAACACCTGCAGCAACAGCTCAAGGGTGCGTTAAAATGTCGAGAGTTCTGACCCATATCCTCATCTTCCAATTGCCATAGTTCCACAATTCACCAGATATAGACAGGCAGAGTTTGAATGGCTATAAAATTTAATAACTAATTATGTTTCATGCTACCACAAGGCCATATTCTTTTTTGTTTGTTTGCTTGTTTGTTTGTTTTGGGGGAGCATCACTGCCTTTTGTAATTGTGGGCACTACCCAGTGCTGATCCTGAGAGCCACTGCTGGATTTGAACCGCGAAGTCCGCGAGCTGCAGTCCTGCACTCAACCATTTATGTCACCAGGGCTCAGCCCCCACAAGAATGTATTCTTAACAGTTCTGGTGAGCCTTAATTTTCCTCCTCCCTGGCATCAGGAAGAATTTGCAGCAGGACATTAGGGGACAGAATGCTTCAAACACAGCACTTAAACCAACAACTCCAGTTGGCCATGAACTCCACCTCAGAGTCTCTCACCTCCTTACAGTGACAGCTTACATAACTTGTGCAGGTAACCCTTCATACTCATTGTGTATTGGATCTGTTAACAAATGGCAAGAAAGATAAGTGCATGTTTCTAGGAGAAAAGTGTTGCTACTATATTAATGAGTCAGCAGTAGCTAAGAAATCAGAAGTCACCATTGAAGCAATGCTGCAACCACTTCCTAGTGTACAACCCCTTAATATCCTGGGTCAGGCGCCTAGTAAGAACCCTGGTAATAATTTGCTTTCTGTTACTTTTACTCCCCTGATTTTTTACGTTCCTTCAACAATGAATGAAATACATATCTGATCTGTTAGTTAACTATTGAAACATCCCTACAGTCCCCTGCCTACTGATGCTGGCCCAATCCATTCTAGCCCAAAGCCCCCATTTGCCATCTCCCCATAGCAGCAGGAAGCAGTCATTATCAGATCTCTATGCCACTTTTATCACTAAAAGGCTGGAATGATTTGACTGAACTGAAACTGGTTAGGCACCATTTCCCTGCTTGTCCCCAGTGTTCAGAAGCTATCCTTTGAAATGAGTAGACCAAAGCACAATGCCTGGAATATCTGACTTCCTGAAAACTGGTTGATCTATGGTCCAGAGCTGATAAAATCCTTTGTGGGCCAAAAACCTTGCTGCAGCATGAACACCCCACCTGCAACCCCCCACTTTCCTTTAAACCCCCAGAACCTGGACAAAGTCCTCAATTCCTCAAGGCTACTTGCTAGACCATGGGGCTTCCCCCAGCAGATCCCTCCTAATAAAGTTATTCCTGATTCTGCTCCCCTTTGCCCTTTCAGTTATCTTTGCATGTCTCCCTGTGTCTCAGGAAACAAAAGGAAATTTTAGGAAATGCCCTGAACCTAAAGATGCACAGAGCAAGCAGACATCAATCTGTCACAGAAAGAAATTTTCAGAAGGCTCCTTGGAGTCATACAGGATATTAAGGAAATAAAATATAACAATGATCGAATAATAATAGAGGAGATGAAGACCATATACCAAAGAGAAATACAAGAGTTTAGGGATGAGATAACAAAAACCATTAGAAAACTCACAGATTTCACCAACTCACAGATTTCACCAACTGACCTGAGGGGCCAGAGAACCATGTCAGTGACTAGTGGAAAAGCAAGTAGACTTTAACAAACATGAACAGAAAGCTATTAAGATCATCAAAGAATTTCAAGAAAACCCAAGAGCTATGTCTGATGCTATGAAGAGGAACAACATCAGAATAATTGGATTCCCAGAGGAAGGCACAAAAAAGAATTGACCTGCAAAAATAGTGAGAGAATTTGGAGGAAAACTCCCCCAGATAAATGAACGAAAACCAGGCAACCAGTCAGGATACTGAAAGAACACCAGCTAGAATGAATTCCAAGAAGAAGTCATCAACACACATAAAACTATCCAACTGTGGTGGGTAGGTTTGTTATGCCAACATGGCCACAGAAGATTGGTGGGTCTGTTGTGACTGCACGGCTAATGAACACACAGGATGAATTGAAGGGCAGAGATAGGAAGGGCTCAGTGAATCCCACCCTCTCTCTTGCTTCCGGATCTTCGGACCAGAGAGCTGTTTTGTTCGTCCTGTGCCTCGACTTCCAAACAACACTATCCGTGGGACACTAATCGTGGACTGTGGAGCTGTGAGTTGAGGTTCCTTCAAGCCCTACTTTGCCACGCTCCTGGAATATACATCTCTTGAGCTGGGGACTGTTGGACTCTGTCATCTGGCTGACTGTTGGCGACCTGCTCTGCTGTTTGCTGCCTGTGACCAGATAGCCTGAATTGCTCTATGGAGGACCACTCAGTGGCCCACAAGGCTCAAAGGACTGCTGGTCTTCTAGCTGTCTCACGCAAGTGAGTTGCATCAGGCAATCTGTACTGCTTTATAGATAGTTAATTGTTTCTCTCTTATCTTATATACCTTTCTCTATATAAATATATAAAAAGAATTACTCGTGTCCTGATTTTATTTCTCTAGGAGAACCCAGCCTGACACACCAACTTGAAGGATAAGGAGATAGTCATGAGAGCAGCTAGAGAAAAACAAGCAGTCACAAATAAAGATTTCCAAGTAAGAATGTGCTCAGACTTATCTAAGATATATAGAAAAGAGTCTTCCCAGACAAGGAAAAACAGGGGGAAAAAACATTAAAAGAAACCCATCCCTACAAAAAGATCCTTGCCAACCAGGTAAGTGCAATAGAAGAACATTGATCAAGTACAAATAAGAGATTGCCACATAGAAAAACCTTACCTAGAGTGCATCAAAGAGAAAAGAGCCCCCAAGAAGCTATTGAAGGTGGAAAGACGTCAAACATGAACCGCACACACCCTCACACACATGCAAACACACAAACATGCACAACACACTGGTAAGAAAGAGAGGCAGGAAAACATCCAACACAAAAGGTATAAGATGATATCACATAGTTCATGGAAGGATATAATAGCCCTGAATATCAATGGACTGATCTCAACCATTAAAAGACTGAGGCTAGCAGACTGACTTAGAAAACACAACCCATCAATCTGCTGCCTACTGGAGACACATCTCAAAGCTACAGACAAAATAGGCTGATAATCAAAGGCTGGGGGCAAACATATAAAGCAAACAACAATTCAAACAAAGCAGGGGTTGCAATCCTATTCTCAGATAAAATTGACCTCAAAGTGCAAACCATAAAGAGATAAGAGGGGCATTATATAATGCTCAAGAGAACAGTAAACAAGGAACAACTAACATATACTCCCCAAACAAGAGACTTGCTGAATACATCAACCAAACCCTTCAAAAGATGAAAAAAGAAATCACACACATGACAATTAGATTAGGTGGCTTCAATATGCCACTCTCTGACAAAGGTGGATTACAGGGAAAGAAACTAAACAAGGAGGCTAGAGATGTAAGTATTTCAGTTAGACAATTTGATCTAATAGATATTTACAGAGCTCTTCAGCCAAATTTTTAAAAAATGCATTCTTTTCAAGCTCCATGGCACATATTAGAAAGCAGGCCACATGCTAGGGCATAAGACATACAAGCATAAATTAAAGAACATTGATATCATACAAACCTCTCTCAAACCATTCTGCCATAAGATTGGAAATCAATGAAAGGCAAATAAAGAAAACAAGTGCAAACAACTAGGGAATGAATAACTCTCTGTTTCAAAAAAGAGTGTATACTGGCCCAGATCAGAGAGGAAGTTAGGAAATTTCTAGAAACAAATGAGAGTGAGAGCACAATGAACCAAAATTTATGGGACACAGCAAAGGCAGTTATTCGAAGTTTCATAGCAATACACATGAAAAAGGAGAGAGTCTTATGATTAATATGGTCGCATAAAATTTGCAGCAACTGGTGCAGAATCAACAGGACAATCCTACTAATCGACAAAGAAAAGAAATAATAAAACTCAGAGTTGAAATTCAGGAGAGGGAAAATAAGAAAACTGTGGAAAACATTAATGCAGCTAAAAGTTGGCTTTTTGAAAGGATGAACAATATCAACAGACCACTGGCAAATCTAACCAAAGAAAGGAGGAAAAAATTACAATAGTGAAGATGAGGGATGAAAGAGGGGACATTAATGAAATTAAAAGAATGATTACACAATACTACAAAGGACTGTATTCCAATGAATTCAACAACTTGGAAGACATAGACAAATTCTTGAGAAAACAGGCCCTCCCTAGACTCTTCCTGATGGGTGTCAAGAATCTCAACAGATGCATAGCAATAAAAGAAATAGGCAAGGTTATCCAGGGATTATCAATAAAAAAATCCCTGGACCAGATGGCTTCACAGGAGACTTATACCAAGCATTCAGGGAAGAACTGACTCCAATCTTATACAAACTCTTCCAGATCATAGAATAAGATGGCAGACACCCCAAATCCTTCTATGAAGCTTATATAACTCTGATACTGAAACCATGCAGGTATCCCACAAAAATTGAGAACAACATACTGATATCCCTAATGAACATAGATTCAATATCCTTAACAAAATATGGGACCAAACAATACAGAAGTATATGAAACAAATAATTACCATGACCAAGTGGGGTTCTGGGATGGTTCAGCATATGAAACACTATTATGATCATTCACCTAATTGACATGAAAACCTATAAGAACCACATGATAATAATGATAGATGCAGAAAATGCATTCGACAACACCCAGCACCAATTCCTGTTTAAGACACTCAAGAAGATTGGAATGGAAGGAAAATTCCTCAAGATAATACAAGCTATTTATGAAAAACCAACAGGCAGTGTGGTAGTCAATGGAGAAAAGATGAACATAGTCCCACTGAAAAAGAGGGACCAGACAAGAATGCTCCTTGTCCCCCCTCTTCTTTAACTTGGTACCGGAAATTTTAGCTAACAGCATAGGTAAAGATAAGGCATCAAAAGTACTCATTAGAGGAAGCAAGATGTGAAATTGTTATTATTTTCAGATGATATGATTTTACATATGGAAAATGCCAAAAGATACACAAGGAGAATATTGGAAGCAAAAGAGGGATGTGGTAGAGTGGCAGGATACAAGATCAACAAACAGAAGTCTATCAGACTACTATACACATGGGATAAGACTAGAGAAGAGGAGATAAAAAAGGTTGTAATTTGCACTTCTCTTATTACTAGAGATATGAACAAAGTATTATAGATTTTAGTGATAAGACCTTTGTCTGGTGTGTCAATGCTAAAGATGTCTTCCCAGTCCGTGGGCTCTCTTATTACACTCTTGGTGAATTCTTTGGATGTACAGGTGTTTTATGTTCATTATATTTCACTTGTCAATTTGTGACTCATCTGTATTTGTGCCCTTCCCTATTGTGATGGCCTAAGTATTCTTTTGGCCAAAATTCTCAGGCTTGTTCCAATTCCCTCATTAATGGCCCTAATGGTTTGGAATTTCACCTAAGGTTCTGTGATCCACCTGGAGAGAAGCAAGAATATTACTTCATTTTTCTGAAGGTAGATATCCATTTTTTCCAGCACAACTTGCTGAAGAGGGCATCTGCTTACCATTGGGTGTTTTTTGGTCCCTTATCAAAGATCAGTTGTTTGTATGCTGCTGATTTTATTCCTGGAGTTTCAGTTCTTTTCATTGTTCTGAGTATCTGTCATTATACTAATACCATGTGATGCTGACCACTGTGACTGTATAATATGTCCTAACATCAGGTAGAGCAAGCCCACCTACCCTGTCCTTCTTCTTAAGGAGTAATCTGCTAATTACGGACTTCTTACCTCTCCCTATGAAACTGATAATCAGTTTTTTTTATTTCTTTGAAGAGAGATGAGGGTAATTATATTGTATTGCATTAAACATATCATTCCTGGGTAGAACTAACATCCTGATATATTGCATCTTCTAATCCATGGACATGAGATATTCTTCCATTTGTTGAGGTCATTCTTGTTTTTTTGCAAGAGTTCTGTAGTTTTCCTCACATAAATCTGTTGTTCTTTTAGTCATGTATATCCCTAGCATTGACATACCAGACAAAGGTCTTTTCACTAAAATCTATAATACTTTGCTTACAACACGAAAAAAAATTGTCCACTGAGGAGGTGGTGGGCAAAGGTCCTGTCCAGAAGTTTTTCAAGAGCAGAAATCCAAATGGCCAACAAATATATGAGAAAATGCTTCATATCTCTAGTAATAAGAGAAGTGCAAATTAAAACAATGATAAGATAGCACCTAACAACCTCAAAGATAGCCCAATTCAAAAAATCAAAAAGAAACAAGTGCTGAAGGGGCTATGGTGAGTTGAGAACTCTCATCCGCTGCTGGTAGACCTGTAGGTATGTACAGCCACTCTGGAAATTGGAGTGGGGCTGGGGACAGAGATGTGAGTAGGGGGCGGGAATGAGGCACTAACCCACCCAAGGGGATGGCATTTTTGGTATTTTTTATATCTTCTCAGGGAAACAGGAACCAAACTTCAAACCAGTGCTCCAAGATGTGAATGCAATAAACAAGCCTGACACAGGGAACCAATAGAGTGTCCAGG
>PVJH01030209.1:0-25071 GCA_004026705.1 Nesogale talazaci
TGACCAAATATATGCATGTTCCCACACACCGTCTCTTTAGTCTCTGGACACCTTACCACTCCATTTGGGGGTGGGGGCACACACAACAAGCAAAATGATACTGTGAAGTGGCTGGTGGTTTCAAACTTCTGACCTTGCGGTTAGCTGTCCCCAGGGTAACCTCTTCAGAGGTACTCAACCTGTGGGTCTCGACCCCTTTGAGGGTTGAACAACCCTTTCACTGGGGTTGCCCGATTCATAACAGCAGCAAAATGACAGTGATGAAGTAGCAACGAAAATAATGTTATCATTGGGGCGGGGGGTTCATCACAGCATGAGGAACTGTATGAAAGGGTCGTGACATGAGGAAGGTTGAGAACCACTGTTCTAATTGAACAGACTCAAA
This sequence comes from Nesogale talazaci, assembly GCA_004026705.1. Classification (NCBI taxonomy): domain Eukaryota; kingdom Metazoa; phylum Chordata; class Mammalia; order Afrosoricida; family Tenrecidae; genus Nesogale; species Nesogale talazaci. The sequence continues at coordinate 386 of PVJH01030209.1, forward strand.
ATGTATGTTGCCTTATTTTGTCAACATTACTAACAGGCAAACTAAATCGTTCGTTTCATTGGTGATAGCGTTTGGCCCATAATAGTCAAGAGGCAAGGTGGCCCCAGCAGGGCATGCAGACAGAAACATAGCCAACCTCCCTTTCTCACCCCCTTTCTCACCCATCCTTCCTTCCTCCAAATAAACCCACCGCCACTGAGTGGATTCAGATGCAAGGGGACCCTCAGTCCCACCTGTCCCGAGGGCACCCATCTCTGTAGCGGTGAGTGATAAAAAAGGATTGGGAACAAGGGGCCAGGGTCCAAAGCCACTTGCGGGAAGGCCTGCCCTTACTGACACAGATTGTGCGGTGCCGGGAGGTGAAGAAGCTTGCGTGACCAGGGATGCCTCGGCACAGGCAGGAAGAGATCGTGGTTTGCCTGCCAGTCGAGCTTCTCCCTGCACTCAAGTGAGCCTGGCATATGTCCTGGCTGCACCAAAGTCCCTGCAGTGTGACCAGAGTCCCTCCTCCGTGTCCTGAGACCAGGCAGCCCCAGGCTGGGCAGGCAGGTCCACATTTGCATCACAACTCCATTTGTTGTGCCCCGACCTGCCCCAGCTTCGGAAGGAAGCATCCTGAAAGGTGGGCAGGGCATGGTCCAGTCAGGTCGGGGCAAGAGGGTACATTGTCAGAATGGCTCTCAGGTGCCTCTGCTGGGCACTCCAGCCAGCCTCGTGGGGGCCATCCTGGCTCTCCGTACACTGTGGGCCTTTACTAGCATGCTAACTAAATCATTCGTTTCATTATCGACAGCATTTGGCCCATAAGTGTGCATGAGGCACTGACCAAGCAGGCTGACTCCAGACAGGGCGTGTGGGGTCAATTTCCAGCAGAGCCACCTTAAGGAGAAATCAGAGGCCCGGTTGAAGCCACCAAGGACTGTTTTAGGCTTGTGGCTGTATGGTTTCAGGGTCAGAGCCAAGAGTTCCCAGGTTGCCTAGGGTTGGACAGTAGGGGGTGGGGGAGTGACGACTCATGGGGATCTCTTTGGAGGATGATGACAGGTTCTTCACCCCAAGAAGAGGCAAGTCAGAACAATGACTGCACGACATGTCATCTGAAAAGGCTGAAAAGAACTGGGTGACGAGAGTTATGGTACGTGGGTTCTATCTCAGAAAAGAAAAGAAAGAAAGAAACAGAACTACAGGGGGGAAAACTCTTCCCTGAACTCAAGGCATGGGGTTTGGTAATGAAGGGGGGCTGCTTGGCCCTGGACTTAGAGGGTCAAAGGCACTGCCTCTTCCCCCACTGCCGGCCTTGCGAACCTGGGCCTGGGAACAGAACTGCCCACAGGCCATCTGGGGTCCTGTTTACTTGCCATCTTTCCTTCAAGGGGTTCTTCAGGCCACCCTGTTCACAAAACCAGCTCTTGGTACCAGTTAGGGTTATAAAGAAAGTACTCATTCATCCTGGCATTTCTCCAATTAGGGGATAATCTGATTAGGTCAACATCCTCAAAGGCTTTTCTTCAGCTAGCCTGCTCTGATTCACAAAGGAAGGTTTATGGGGCATCCCAGCGGGTGTAACTTGAAGCCAGCATTCTCCCCAGGAGCAAGACCTCAAGCTTGTCCAAAAAAGATCCCCCAATCCAATCCGCTGAGTGCCTTCTGAGCCACGAAGCCCCTGGCCTGAGCAGACACGGACAGAGTAAAACTCAGGATTTCCAAGAACTTAGGGTTTCCAAGACTATGCTTCACAGAAGCAGACGGCCTCATCTTTCTCCCACAGAGCAGCTGGTGGTTTCAAACCAGCTACCTTGCCGTGAGCTCAGTGCCAGCAGGGCTCCTTACAACCAAGGGAGGAGTTATGTGTTGACAGAAAGAACCCCAGCATCCTCCTGCTGAATCACTTCTCTGGAAGCTTGCATACCTATACTCAAGGTAACATTTTCTTTGTTATCTAAATGCTATGATGCCTACCTCCAGAACGATGACCATTACTACTGCTATTATTCTCAAGGCATGTTGCTATTATCCTCAAAGTATGTTGAGTGAAAAAATGAAAGATGTATGCTTTTGAAAGACCAAGGACATTCCCGTGAGAATAGAGGAGCACCTATCCCAAGTCCTGGTCTGTTCATGTGCACGCAAAGGTTGGGCACTGTATAAGAAGCTGAAGAAGAATCGATGCATTCGAATTAGGGTCTTCATCAGCACAGAGTGCTAAAAGACTGTTGTCTGTCTTGGAATGTTCCTTAGAAGCATGGGTGGCGAGATGGTGCCTAAATGCTTCGGACATGTTGTCAGGAGTATCCAGTCCCTTGAGAAAGACATCATGCCTCAAAGAGTAGAAGGACAGAGATGGATGGACACTGTGGCTGCAGCAATGGGCTCATACATAAGAACTATCAGGAAAATGGTCCAGGAGCAGCCAGGGTTCCCTTCTGTTATCCATGGGCCTGCCATGAGTCAACAGCCACCCACCAGCACCAGAACAGAAACGGGAATTGTTGCCTTGAGCTACAAAGAAGAGAGACTCACAAGTTTGCAGAACCTACCTTGCTGAGTCTTGGGAACGGGGTGGTACAGTGATTGCCAGTTGGGCCGCGATCCACAAGGTCCACAGTTCAAATCCACTAGCAGCTCCATGGGGAAAAGATCAGGCTTTCCATTCCTGTAACCAGTTACCATCTCAGAAACCCACGGGGCAGCCCTACCCTCTCCCAAAGGGTCATTATGATGTCATCGACTCAATGGCAGGGAGTTTTTTTCTTTTGTTTTGTCAAAGACTTGGTCCTGGTGGTGCGGGGGTTACTGGTTGAGCTGTGATCCCATGGTCCACAGTAGGAAACCAGCAGCAGGTCTGGGAGAAAGACTGGACTTTCCACTCCCCTGAAAACTCACCATGTCGGAACCCCACCAGGGTTTGCTATGGGTCAGCACTGACTATGTTTTGATGGTCACTCCTTCAGGACCTCTTGAATTCTGCTTCTGCAGCTCGAGACTGGAGAACACAGTGGCCTAGAACTCTGGACGAGGTTAGTCTGCCTTGACTCTTCACAAGCAATCAATAGGAGGCCCTCTGACTGTTAACCTTGCTTCCTCCCTATTTGAATTATTCACTTTTTGCTCATAATGGACCCAAACCCAACTCCCTGCCATCAAGTCCTTGCTGACTTACAACAACCCGGAGGGGGGGGGGGCTGTTCTGAGACGGTCACTGTGTACAGGAGTCCAAAGCCCAGTCTTTCTCCTGTGGGCTTGCTGGCAGTTTGAACTGCCAACCGAGCAGATCTCAGGCCAAAATGTAACCTCTACACCAGCACGACTCCTTTCAAGGGACGACGGTGACTAATTCTTTCTACCCAAGGACTGCTCCTACAGGTAGACGAGTTCACTTATACATTCCCTGGTATTTTCTCGGGGCCAGTGATTTTAGGCAAGCATTGGTGGAGTCATGTTCTCCATTGTAGCACGTTTTCACTCTTGACCTGAAAGCCGCGGTTCCTTAGGTCTGACGCACTCTGGTATTGTTTCACACCTGTCCTGGCCGGACGTGATCAATCCTGCTTTGCTCTCCTGGTGATTGGGCTGCATTGGAAAGGGAGGGGAAGGCCCCAGGAAAGCCTCTTGATGGGGAGGCCCCTGTTCAAGACCAGCTGGGGGAGGAGGAAGGCCAAGCTCGCTGACAAGGCTGGGGGTTTCTCTGGTCTTGGTGTGCGCAGGCTCACGGGGCTGATAAAAGAGGCCCCGTAGCATAGTGGTGACACATTGGGCTGTGGTCGGAAAGGTTGGCAGTTTGAAGCCACAGTCCCTCCACAGGGGAAAGATGGTGGGGTTATCGCTATGAAGAGTTACAGTCTCCAGAACTTGCAGCAGGGATTCTACCCTGCCCTTCTGTGGATTGCTGTGCGTCCACTGGACTCCTGCGCAACGAGTTTTTGAGTTTGGTGGCACTGGTGGGAGGGAGCTCATGCTGAGAACTGAGGAAGGGCTGCCCCGGAGACTGGCAGGACTTGCCAGGGGCAGGAGACTTGCCCCTCAGGAACCCAGTCATTTAGGGACCAGCATTCTCCTGGGTCTCGGTGTCCCTAGTGGCAGAGTGTGAGTGACTACAATACATGATCTTGTCTTAGCCCCACAGGCACCACAGTTTCCCAGCTGGAACCAGGTCATGACATTGGAATGACCCTGTCTACTCCACGTTCATCTGCCGAGAGCCGCTGCCAATGACAGGACAAGGAACATGCTTTGGTGGAGTCTGAAGGATGACTCCCTCGGGGCCTGGAATCCACTGCCGTACGACACGGGTCCTTGCCGAGCCAACGTTGGGAGTCAGAGATTGATTGGCCTTCGCCTTTCCCAAGGATTATCCAAAACAGTGACAATGGAATCAGGGGGGCCCTGGGCACAAAGAAGCCCTCCCTTGCCCCCCTGCCCAGGGTTCTCTGTGGCTGTGACCTCTCAGAAAATGATGGTCAGTGGATTTGAACCAACAACATTTTGATGAATAGCTGAGCACTCTGTGGCACCCAGGGAACCTGCTTGATTGTTTAGTACTTGTCTCAATCCCCGAGAAAGTGCGTTAGGTGTGTGTGAGTGTGTGTGTGTGTGTGTGTGTGTGTGAGAGAGAGAGAGAGAGAGAGAGAGAGCTGGGGAGTGGTGGTGCTGAGGGATCTCATCTTCCTTGAGCCCCCTTTCTTGGTGTTAAACCCTGTCCTTGGTTGTTTTGCCACATTTGTTCTGAGGCATCTCTGAGGAGGGCATGGGGAGAGGGCCTGCAGCTGCCAGGGGATTGGACAGCAGAGGGGCAGAGTCAGGGAAGCAGGGGGAGTGGTGTCACAGGGTCCTGTGAGCAGGCCTGCTTCCTCATCTCCTTGACTTAGGGAGTACTGGGCGGGGGTGAGGAACAGGGCCCTGCTGCTAGGATTGGAGGCCAGAGCTCGCAGTCAGAGAAGCACCCTGGCACTACTGAACCCCATCCATTCTGCCCCTGCACCAAGAGGCCTAGAAAATGTCCACAAGGTCATGGGAGGATGCCGCCCACGGTGATATCTGTGGGGTGTGCTGTGGAGGCCCTGTGGGAAGTCACCCCACGGAAAGTGGCCAGGGGACTGAAGATGGATGTCCACCACATAGCAAAGGGGTGGACTTGGGCTGTGGGGCACAGGAGGAAACAAGACACTCCCTCGAACACCAGGCCGCTGATGGGCAGGCTGGGAAGGTATAGGAGGCAGAGGGGGCACCCAAGACAGCTAGTAAATCAAGACCCACGTGAATACGTAAAACCAAGCCAGGGCAGTTCGAGGCTCTGAGAGGTAAGATGACTCACCCACATGCCTACACTGGCGATAAAAATAGTAGAAGGGGGAAATGCCATGGCTCGACAGCAAGATGTCCTTCTTCCGAGCTAGTGGAGGCCGTGATCCCGCGATGGATGGACTGTGCCTGCCGTGCCCAAACCCTGTGTCCCTCTGGCTGTTTTCTCCAAGGTCATCAGAATGCATGCCAGAGAAGCAAACCCACTGCTCTGGGGGCCCTGACATCAGTCCACTTGGACAGGAGCAGACAGCCCTTCTGTACCCTGCGGTGTGGCTGGTGGGAGGACACTGCCCGCCCTGGTGATGGGCAGTCCACTACCTAACCCACAGCGCCCCAGCTCCTCCTGCCAGGTGGCAGAGTGGAAGGTCAATGCTCCTACTGCCCCCATTGGGGGCACCTCTCTGGTCAGTGCGAGGCAGTCACCTGTGGGAGGTGCAGGGATGCTTCTCCAGCTTGCAGGGCCCCCCAAAAAATCCCACCAGGTCATCTTGTTCTCCCCTGCCACGCTGCATCACAGAAGTGTGCCAATCTCCCAGGTCAAAGTCATGGCTGGGAGATCGGATGCATCTTGACTTCCCCAGTCTCTCATGGAGGACACAAATATCAGTGTCCCGGAGGACTGTTGGAGACAGTTCATTGGGACACCCCCAGTGAACAAATCTCTGTGTGCCCAGTCCCTTTGGGGTCCCCCACCACCATGGCCACCACCTGGGCTTGGATGCCGGTCTTCCTCTGGTGACTGGGATTTAAGCAGCGTTTTGGTGAGCATGTTCGGCTCAGCCTCCTGGGATTCTTGGTGCCTGATTCCCTACTGGTGAGACCACCTAGTGCACAGGGGGTGCCTGCTCTGTCCACTGCAGCAGAGTGACCAGGCCCCAGTGTGAAGAAGGCCCTGCAGTAACAGTAGAAACAGACGGCTTGCTCAGGGCGACCCAGGCTACTCAAGAGAAACCAGCAGAAACAGATACACTGTTGCTTTAAGCCCATAATCCTGGGTGGGTTTGCTACACAGCCGCAGATGCCGTAAACATTATGACATAGTAGGTGCTCTGTGGGAAAGAGAATGGGAAGGGAGGGTATGTGGATGAATACTTTAGTTTTAAGGTTAAGGAACCTGGCAGGCTGGGTCTCCAGGGTGGAGGGAGGCCTTCACGCTTGTGAGTTGGAGGTGAGTCCCAATCATATCCTCATCATTAATATTATTCCCCACCGTATCCTCCCATCGTAGTTACAGTTACCTCTTACAGACACCTGCCTGATTGCTATCCAGCTGGCAGCTTTAACTATAGAGGCAGACTCGTCCTATTAATTTTATGGCTCAGGAGACAGTCACTCCCTCTTACCTGGATACTCTTCCAATGAACTCAGGGACCTTTAGCAGTAAGGTACAGCCCACCTTGTTACATATGTGGTTACCTGTACTTGGGGGGCTTGCACCCTCTGAGAATATACGAATCTGTGGCTGAAAATTTAGACTCTCTGCTTGGGCCTATCTCCTGAAGTCATGAATGCGAAGGTGAGCCCTTCCATGCTTCATGCTTCATCCTCTCTGACATCTCTTTAATTTACTCTTCCATTACACAATGGGACCCCTGGACCCGTTCGTGCTGGATCAATCGCATCGTGCTGGTGATCTCTGATTGATTTCCTTCTTTCAGTGATAAAAGCACAAGGAATTTTTTGCTTCCTCCCTCTAAAGGTCAGGTCAGAGGCAGCTGGGGAGCTGCAGCCCGGGCTCAGGTGGCGGTTGGGATGAGGGATCTGTAAGGGCCCTCCGGCTGTGAGCTCCTGCCGCACTTCAGGAAGGTAGAGGCCACGCTCCAGTTTCAATGACTGGCCCAAGGTCACGCAGGATGTGGGGGCACTGAGATTCCGACCATGCCCAACTATCTGCCCACTGTGCTTTCTGTGACCTTATGTAGAGTGTTACCTGACCTCATTCCACCTGGGGAGTGATTTCCAGAAAACAGAGCTGGAGGTGTTGGCAGGAGGGTGTTGTCTAGTCTAGGTGGTGTCCAATGGCTTCTTGGCTCTCTGAACCCAGGGCAGGGTTGGGAAGACCCAAGGTTGGGCTCCAGGTAGCAGAAGGAAAGCATTCTGAGCTGTCTTAGTCTTGTGTGTTTCTCACCACTCAGGACTACACTAGCCACATAGCAGGAGTGTTTACTTAATGTTATTGATCCACACTTTTCCAAGAATGAAGATGCGCCTGGATGGGTGAGTGAAACCTCCCATCTGGAGCCTGAAGTGCGTCCATTTCATGCTTCGTGGTGCCGCCAAGTCTCCTAGTGACCAAGCACCTTCCACCCCGCCACCCACTCCACCCCCACCCCCCACCCACTCTTTCTGCAGACCCTAGTCATCTGAACTGGAAGCTCTTTGGGCTGCAGATGCCTCTCCCTTTCTGGCCACTAGAGGGCAGGGGCGTCTTGTGGATTCTGCCCACGCCAATCCAGTCTGCAGCCCAGGCTCCAAAGGCACCTTGGGCTTCTAGGCTGAATACTAAACCGAGTACTCTGTCAAAAGAGGTCTGATTCCGAGGGCGCCACCGAAGTACCAAGTGAAGAAAAGCACAAGTCACAGGCCTGGGGACCTCTCCCTGGGTGGGTGGGATGAGGCTGCTGCCCCTGTTGGGGACATGGTCAGACAAGGCTTCCTTGTGTCTGGAAACAGAGACAAGCTGGGATTCCCACTTCCTGAAGAGACTCTCAGAGCGAGGAAGGCAAGCATCTCAGACCAGCAAGCCCTGGGATTGGGACGCAGCAGAGGAACGCAGTCTAGCCAGGTGCTGGACCCGGTGAGGCACAACCTGGTGGGGGCCACTCTGTCCCAGGGGTGTCAGTGTGGAGAGAGAGCCCGACTTCCCCTTGCTCCTCCGGGCCTTTCCTGGAGGCCTGAGTGATCATCCCCAGTCTGCAGAGGCGGTCGCTGAGGGGCAGAGTGGTTCACTGGCCCCAAGTCACATGGCTGAAGGCTGGCAGACCTGGGACTTAAACTAGGGGGAGGTAGGGAGGGTATAGGGGGAACTGGCTTGAGAGTTTTCTGTGGATCATCCCACTGGGACGCTGACCGTGAGGACTTTGAAGAGGGAGATGATTCGCCCAGTGGAGGGGAGGTCGAGAGAATCAAACAAACCAGGCGCTTACCGATGGGCCCATGCCTGTGTGTCATGTCAGGGGGGAATGGCTTCCCAGGACTGTCAGTGACTGTATCTGAGAAAGCAGATCACCAGACCTTTCCACGGTGGTAGAGAATCTTCACCCTAGAGGAGGGGTGCCGTGCCTCCACACACTGTGGCTACAATTGCCCCGTGGAGGCCTGCCTGGGACTGTTCATGTCCAGGGAGCGCCAGACTCCACTCCCTGCCAGCTCGCTGCAGCTCCTCTGGCATGCGGCCACCTGTCCCTGGGTCAGTTGGGAAGTCAGGCTGGCTGGACACGCTCCTCAGGCCAATCCAGCAGACACAGCCAGTCCCCAGAGATAGCAGTGACACGTGGGTAGATGGAGCGGCGGTCACCCTGAGGCACGAGGCCACCCGGGAGCTGTGAGCCTGGAGAACCACCTCTCCTCTGAAGGCCGCAGCTTCTTGTGTGGGGTGAGGGCATGCCAGAGGGGCGCACTCCACTCCCGCTTTGGTGTGTGCACGTAAGGGGTGGGTGATGGGGACCTCGCCCTGCACACGCAGCCCCTGAGAAGGCTCAGGGGAGAACTCACACTCCTCCAAACACACACGGGGTACTCTGGTGATAGAGGTGGCTCTCCCCCTCAGGGGTGTCTAGGAGTGGTTATCACCAAAGGCCTTGCCTCCCTGCTTCAGACTTATAGAAAGTTAAACTCTGTAAGACCTCGGCTGATTCCCCCTCACCCCCTGTATGTACTAAAAGGTCACGCTGCCCCGCAGTGGCCAGCAGAGAGCAGTCTCCAGCCCAGCCCCTTTAACTCAAGCACAGTTTCCCCCACCCCCACCACCTTCTCCAGCTTCTAATGGTCCCCCTTCTGCCCGGCTCAGCTCCTCACTGCTACTGGAATGGTGACCCTACCACTCAAACGGTCTCGTAAAGAAAAGAGGATCAGAGTCAGATAAAGAAAAAGACAGGCGGGGAAGGGAGTCAACGATTGTTTTGTACATGGAAATGGGCCTTGGTTTCAGAGTCCAGGTTCCCGATGGGTGAGCAGCTTTTGAACATAGGATATTAGCGCAGGAGAGGAACCCACCTGGGAGGCTGCCAGTTCTCTTCCCCAGGGACGAGTCTGGGGGCTGTGATGGATCCTGAAAGGTGGGAGCTGGGTCTCCCCAGTCAGGGAGGGCAACTCCCCGACGAGGCTCAGACAGGTGAAGACGCTCATCCCAAAGTCGCGGCGCGGCAAGTTCATTCCTAGCCTGGGCTATCGCTCAGCTTCCAGACGTGGCCTAGACTAACTCGTAGTCTTGTTGGACCAAGCAGCACTGGGTTTCCAAAGCTGTGAGATAAACGGCAGCAGACAGCCTCGTCTCGCTCCTGCACAGTGGCTGGTGGGTGGGAACCACCAACCTTGCAGTTACTAGCACAGTGCTTCTCACACAATAGATACCGACCTACACGAGGTGATGCAAGCCACGCAGTGGGCTGTGCCGTGTTTTTAAGAGGACACTCATCACGGAGCAGAATAGAATAAGGGATGAGGTGGATTAAGCCACTGGCTGCTAATCAGATGACCAGAAATTTAAACACACAGCCACTATGGGAGAGGAGGGGACTTGAGGCAGTGTGTTTCTGTAGGGAGACACAGTCTCCAGGGAACTGCTCCACACCATGCCCCTCCCTCCCTCCCCCTATGCCCCGTGGGTTTCACTGTCACACTGGCTGGTACTCGAAAACTCTGACTCACTCCCACAGAGCAGATGGTGGTTTCGAACTTCTGACCTCATGATTAGCACCCCAAGGTGAAACCCTCTACTCCATGAGGATTCTTGATTCTAATGTGTCCCAGCGTGCAGCCCAAGGACAAGTGCTGAACAACTAAATAACAAGTGGTAGTTTGAATCCACCCAGGAGCGAAGTCCTGGGAATCGACTTCTGAAAGGTCGCAGCCTGTGAACCCTGGAGCTCAGTTCCACCCTGAGGCACTTGGGTCACCTGGAGTCAGACGCAACTCACCGGAAGCTGGTTTGACTGTTTTCTGTGCTGAAACATGTTCTCACAGGTACATATGAGACCAAGCCACAAAAAACCAGGTCCACTGCCATGGAGGAAATGCCGATGCCTAAGGCAGTCTTTGCCCTATGCCGCAGGGTCACTACAAGAACGTATGAAGCAGACACCAATGTGTGTGTGTGTGTGCGCACGCGCGTGCACGCGTGCATGCGTGCTTACACTGCACCGTGACCTCATGTTCCTCTGGCTGTATGCTGCCACTCCAATCCTGTTTCATGGAGAGATGAAATGATGAAGGTGCTTCAATCAATGTTCTCACGTGGCATTGTGCTTTGGGACCGTCAGCTTCTCCTTTCTGACCCTTTTCTTTCTTTGTGAAATCATTTTCTTGGGGGCTTTTACAACACATCGCAACTCATACATCTATCGGATCAAGCATATTTATACCCATGTTGCCACCATCATTTTTAAAACACTTTCTTTGGATTTGAGCACTTGGTATCAGCTCCTCTTTTCCCCACTCCCTTCCCACCCTCATGAACCCTTGATGAATTACATTATTATTGTTGTCATTTCCCACATTTCTGTTGTTTGTCCCCTGGGTGGTGGTGGAGGTGGTGGTGGCAGTTGTTGGTGTTGTTGATGATGTTGTTGTTGTTGTTGATGGTGGTGGTAATTTATCGATCATCACAATCGGTTCCCTCTTCCTCCCCACCTTCTCCCTAGCCTCATGGTATCACTCACTACTCCCTTACCTTTCTGGGATTCCATGAGCCGGAAGCGCTTCTCTGGACCACTGTACATACATGCCCCAGTCTAGCAGGATTTGTAAGGTGGAGCTGCGGTGTGACCCCCACTTTCTTCTACACACTGCCCATCTCATTGGCCCTTCCTCCCGCAAGGCTGAGGACTTCAACGGAAAGCATCTCCCTGTGGGGGAGGGGACCTGCTACCTGATACAAAGGGCGTGTCCACTACGGAACCAACACTGGGGGACTGAAAACAGAGGACGGGGCAGTGGCCCTGGGGCAGGTTCGGACCCATGGAGCAGGCTGAGATCAGGCAGGAGGTGTCGAGAGGGGATGGGAATGCTCAGAGAGGCTGAGCAAAGAGGAGATAGAGGGGAGCCCAGCAGCAGAAGGTCCAGAGTCACAAGGCAGCCCCCCTCCCCACCAGGACTGCAGAGTCAGCCTGAGTCCCATACTGTTGTCATGCTCTTCTCTAAGCTATGGGCCTGGTTTGTCTCCCAAAGCCTCTGGGAGGGTTTGAACTGCCAGTCTTTCAGTGAGCAGCCCAGCCAGCCCTGACCCATCTGCATTCCCAGGGCCTCCACCCTGTCTCCTTGAGGGATTCCTGTTCTGGAGGAGGGGGCGAACACCACAGAGCGGTGGAGCCCAGGGGGAAACGGGCCTGCAGGGACCTGGAGGGGTGCTCAGAGCTGGTTGGTGTTGCCGGGAGCCCTGGGGTCAATTTTCGTCTCACTGAAACCACACAGGACAGCGTAGAATGGCCCCATGTGGTTGTTTAGCTCTGCTGGGTGGGCTTTGCACTGCCAGCCTGTGGTTAGCAGCCAGGTGCTCAACTTATCCTCTCGGGGTTCTTTACCAAAGAGGATGCAAAAGCAGGGCCCCTCCTGGACACCCCTTCGTCATCACTTCAGTGATGCATGAGAAGTGTTGTCTGACTCCTGCATGAGGCAGATGTGTCTGAAACCCAGGAGGAGGGGCGGTTTGGGGTCTTTCAATAGGGAAAAGGGAACAAAGAAGAGAGATCAATTGAAGATCATGGGGTTTTGTCTCTGTTCTAATTCCACGGGGGCCCAGGTCATGGCCCCCTGCCTGCCCCTGCCGCTGGGAGCAGCCAGCCAAGCCGAGGAGGGCAGGGGACAGTTTCCAAAGGTGGGCACCTGCAGGATTCGCTGAAGGGCAGTGACGTAACACTGCTGCTCCACTGGTTTGTTTTCTGTTCACGGTGACACCCGCCCAGCCCCCTGAGGAAGGATGGATTTGGGTGGGAAGGACACGGGCCGCTCAGAATCTTCTGCATCCAGGGATGTGAGTGGGGTTTTATATTTAGTGGATGACTCACCTTCAAGCGCATTAGTCACTGCCTCCCAGCTCCGCGCAGGCAGGCTGGATGCCCGGGATCGCAGCGGGCTGAGATCAGGCAGGAGATGGCGAGAGAGGACAGGAGACGGCTCAGGGAGGGGAGAGGCAGAGAGGCTGAACCAAGAGGAGAGAGAGGGAGGCCCAGAAGCACAAGGTCCAGAGTCACAGGATGGCCCCTTGTCCCAACAGAGAGGACCCCAGGGGCAAGAGGCCCTGACTCAGACTTGTCCTAAGCATGGAGCTGCCTGCCCATGGGAAGAGGAAGAGGACCAACAGCAGACACCATGCTTTGAAGACCCCCTGGGCTCCGTTCTGCCTCACAGCAGTGGGCTGGGCTGGACCCGTGTCAGCCAGAGCAGTGTTCAGGGGAGACACCAGGTGTGTCTGGCTCAGGAGCCCGGGAGGAGCACAAACACAAAGGGTCTCCTTTGCCAAGAGAGGGGAAGGTGCACAGGAAGTAGGAGGGCAGGGAGAGCTTCAAAGCTGTCCTCAAGTCACTGGGACCGGAGTCAAGGGAGCTGGACAAGAAAGAAGACACCAGGCCCCAGAGGGCCCGTTGATGTCCGGCTCCTCCTGGGTGGGTCCAGAGAACATCCGCTTTAAGAGGACTCGGCATGCAGAGTTGCACCCCACTCCTGTACTCCTCCACCAAATCACCGGGGAATCGGGGTGTGTTTACCTGTGCCTCAGTTTACCACAAGAAAAAGGAGCCAGCCCATAGGAGCGCCGTCTTAGTATAAAGGAAGAGAGGAACTGCCCGGGATACAAAGTCAGTGTGCTGTTTTCCTTCTCTCAGAGGACTCTACATTCTTCTCCGCCAGAACTGGGTCAGGCAGCAGGAGAGGAAAAGTACTCTTGGCCGGGCCCCACGCTCCCAGGTGCTTGTGCAGTGGGCAGCTGCTTTGGGAGCTGCGGGCTGACATCCGTGGGTCCTCGGCACCCTCCCTGAAGCCGCAGTGCCATCCCCACCCCTGCGGTCTCAGCGGCGTGCAGGTCCAGCTGGTCAGGGCCATTCTGTCGGCCACAGGGAAAGGGTATGGCCCCTGGACGGGAAGAGGGATTGGTCCTCCAAATATGAAGGTTGTTCCTGGGGGACCTGGCTGGAAGGTGATGCCAGCACAGGGCAGGGCAGCTGCCGGGGAAGCATAGAGGAGGGCTGCCAGCCAGCACTTGTTTCCACTTGCCCACTTTGTGGCTTCACTGGTCACCCGGACCCTGTGTCCCTTCCCCACTGCCTCTCGTTCCACCCTGCACTGTGTAAGTTGAACAGGCTCCTTGACCCGAGGAGCAGCGGGGCCAGCACAATGGAAGGAGCACAGTTGGCTGTGTGAAGATGAGCTGGAGTGTGATGCTTTCACTCACAAACATTTCTAAAGGCTGCTTTGGCCTCCACAGTATGGTGTTCCCCTCCCCTTGACCTAAGGACCAAACCCCACCGCCATCCAGTCCAACTCATGGCAAACTTAGGGAACGGGGGAGAACTGCTCTCATGGGGTTCGGAGACCGTCACTCTTTACCCGGGTCGAGAGGCTTGTCTTTCTCTCTTGGAGCCACTGGTGGGTCCCAGCAGCGGGCCCTGCCCTTCACAGTGCGGCTCCTCCACTGAGCGTTCCCTGCATCTCGAAGTGACACGGGAGCTGTTCTCCAGCACCCCGGGCCCTGCTCTGCCCCACCACCGCAAAGGACGCCACTGCTGGACTCTGTCCGGGAGCTTGGTGGGACCCGTCACCAAAACCAGAGTCGGCCAGCTGGCCCGATTCCCAAAGGCAGCTTTTTAAAATGATTGATTGCTACCTTGTATCGTGAATGGTAGCCCAGTCATGAATCATCGATACCAGTGCCGTTCGTGGTGTCTCCTGCACACCCCGCCAGGCTCGGAGGTCCCCTTCCAGGTGGGGACCCCGGTCTCTGCTGCGACTGCAGTGAAGAACGCTTGGCCTGGAGGAGGGATTCCATTACCTTGATTTATTTCTTTATCGGGACTTTGTCTTGAGGACTGTCGGCTAGCACCCGGGGGAACTGGGGAAGACATCGCACACAGCCCTCTCCTATTGTCTGTCATTTATGATTCACCACTTTGTGATGACCTCGTCATGGCGACCCAGCCTGGGGAAGGAGGACCGACCAGGAGACGGGCATCTGGGGATCTCCTTGTTCTCTGCCTGCCAACTGTGGCGCCTGACTGTTCAGCTGCTGGATCTTATTAGCTGGAGACCTGGGGCCTGGGACTGGGAATGAGAGGAAGGGAAGAAAAGGGGTTCCGTGGCCTCTGCTCTTTTAGGTGAGGTAGACTCTGATGTTTGGGGTGGACCATTGTGGCCTAGCAGACACAAAGCCCATTGACTACACTTCTGTGCTGAGAAAGGTGGTGCACCTTTCATTCTTGGGGGTCACTGTCCCTCTCAACGTTTGTACAAGCCTTGCTCCCTCCTGGGTCTGTGCCAGCCACGGCCTCCAGAAAGTAGCTCCCTGAAGGAGTCCTGTTGGCATGGTGGTGAGGGATTGAGCTGCAATTCTCCAGGTCAGAAGTTTGAAACCACCAGTCATCTCCTGGGGGAAAAGGTGAGGTTTTCTATTCCTGTAAAAAGTCCCAGTCTTAGAACTTCG
Organism: Nesogale talazaci; assembly: GCA_004026705.1. Taxonomy (NCBI): domain Eukaryota; kingdom Metazoa; phylum Chordata; class Mammalia; order Afrosoricida; family Tenrecidae; genus Nesogale; species Nesogale talazaci. The sequence goes on from PVJH01030209.1 coordinate 15,537, forward strand.
GGGGTTGAGGGTGGTGGGGGTGGAGTTCTACCCTGTCCTGTAGGGTCCCTGTGCATCGGCATCGACTCCATGGCAACGAGTTTGGTTTTTGAGTCCCTGATGCCACATTCTGATAAGTCCTTTCTCCTAAAGTTTGTGTGAGGCCACGACTGCATAGCACATGTTGACGACTTGCGGATAATTCATTAAAACATCTGCCTGCCTGAATGTCACTAGAAGAGGCCCCTCGTCCCCGTAGATGTCAAGTCGACACCAGCTCACGGCGCCCTGTGGGAGAGGGTAGAACCAGCCCATGGTTACAGCTCCGCGGCTCCTCCACATTATATGACAGATGGTGGACTCGCACCGCTGAATTGTGGATAGCAGCTGTGTGTTTCACCACTGTGACACTTGGGAGCCTTTCTAAAAACTTCTCCAAGTTTTTCTCTGCTCCACTAAAGGCATTCTACCAGATACCCCCAATGCGCATCACATGGTGAAACAGAGCGTCTGCGTGACTGGGGACACGTGGAGTCACTGCATGAGGTGAGGCAGAGGCTTAATCCTGCTTCCTCTGCAACTCTCCCAGGTGTGTCTTGGTAAAGTCCCTAGTCCTTTGCCGCTGACATTTTTGCCCCCTGGTCTAGCACCACCAGGTGACAGTCAAATGGGACCTTCACCCCAAGCCGACCCCATAGACTTACTTAGCTGTGCATGACCTGTGATACCCAGATGCATTTACACCGATGAAGAAAGTCAAGTCCATACAAGCAAATTCAGGTGTCTATTAAATCACATGGACCCCAAGAGGCACTCAACGCCTCATTTTGTCTGGTTGCAACGTTGAATACCCATCTCACATGCTCAGATTTTCTATAAAGAAGAAGGAATTCCTTCGGGGCACAAGAATTCGGCGTCTCAAAAAGACTATCCACATTTGACTCAATTTCAATTCTCTGTGCCTTACATAATTATACATGCCGGTATTCTTTGGAACAAACAAGACAACGAAAAGCCAACACAATGACAGTACTGCATGGGGCAATGCTACTGGGTCCCAAGGATCGTTGGTGGAGTCAAAGCTAAACACTTGGCTGCTAATGGAAAGGCTGGCAGGTCAAACCCGCAAGCAGCTCTGTAAGAGACGACACCTGGCGATCTGCTCCCGTGAGGACTGCAGCCCAGAGACCCCTGCCCCACTGAACTCCTCAGTCCTATCGGCTTGCACCTCAGGGCCACACAGCCACCACTCGACTCCAGACTCCTCTCCTGCATTTGTCTGTGACTTCTCACAACCATGCTGCCAGGGAACTATGGCCCCCTGGATTGTTTTTGCCGATGAGTAATTAAAACCAGGGTTCTTAAATATGTCTAAAATAACATGGTCTATGACATTCAGGGGCGAGATTCAATGCCAGATGTGTCTGATTTCCCAAACCCATAACCTTCGGGCCTTAATGAGCCTCAATATTCAAATGTAATGAGCCTCCATCATTCAAAGAGAGATGCAATTATGCGTGGTGTTCACCAGCATGAGGAAAAGCTGAAGGCACTTTAGAATGAGTTGTGGGAGCCTGGTGGGACCCAGAAGGGATGTCCCGGTTCACTTTGGGACCACCAGGCAAGTAAGTCCAGATCCCAGTCTCGGAAGCCTTCAGAGTTAGTTCCAGAATGCAGTGACAGTTTTCTGAGCAGATCCCAAGAGCAGTATCCGAGGGTAGGAAGATGACTGTACCTATCCAGAGCTGTTGTCTACTTTTCTTAGGTTTGGGGCCTCAAAGGTATGTCTGTGGGGGGGGTGCATGGGGGTAGGTCTGTGCATGGGTGTGTGTGCCCCTGCATGGAATGGATGGCAGGGTTGGTACAAGAAGAATCTCAGCACCTCTGGCATGATCTATACACAAGGTTGGTTGACCCAAGAACAAAGGGATAGACCATATTGTACAAGATGGGCTACATACACCACTAAGTAATTGATGTATCTGGGTAGTTGAGTAGCCAGCTGTCCAAACCAAAACTAAATTGTCTCGTACACATGGAATGGGTTGTACACAAGCATGGCCTCAATTGCAAGGGGACGAGCGGTGGGTTCTTTTTTGTAGGGTGGCTTTCCATCTGTGAACCACTGGATTAGCCAGGTACTTCCTGACTAACCTTTCAGATGGCTCTCTCACAGCAGGGCCTGGCCACGTATCACCACAGCCTTCCTGCCCAACAACCACGCTGTTCTTATCAACTCTGCTCACAGGCCTTGACAACTCTAGGTGAGGACCAAATTCTCTGAGGAAAGGGAGGATAGAAGCCTTCGTCTCCAAGCCACCTAGGCTCTTCTAAATAAATAACATGTCCAGCCAACCAGTACAACCTTTTGTTTTGTTGTCCAGTATTATGTAAGGCTTATCAGACAGATGGGAAGGTGACTGGGTGATTGGGTGGATGGATAGGTAGGTAGGTGGGAAAATGAACAGGTAAACCAGGAGATATGGATAGAATGCCTACTGTTTGGATGTTTTGTATAAGTTCTCTATCTGCTTAAAACACACAATACCAGCACCCAGGCCCTCATAAGGCAGTAGCACCACAAATATCCTGCCAACAGCTCCCAAACAAAAGCCCAGGCCAGAGGAATTACATGAAGGAGAAGAGTGACAATTTGGCTCTCTGGGCACTCTGCATTTGAAGTCACATGAAGCTGAGCAAGGGTAGCACTGTCCCCTCAGGAGTTTTGCAGGGCTGTCCTCACTAAACTCCACTTCATTCTGTGACCTGCCCATTCAGGAAGGCCTGCTGTGCAAACCACTTCTCCGCCTGTTGTGGAACGGAGGTTGAGGAAAGAATCCATTTTGTCATTCAAGGTTGCACACAATCTCTTATTATGTAATGTCATGCTCCTCTTTTAACCTTGGCAAGAAGTTCACAGACAACTATGAGGACCAATCACAGTGACTAGATTTGCCTACGAGATGAGCATACTTTTGGACCTTGATGCACAAATACGTTTTGCTTTCGGAAGCAGCACCTATCGATGGGTACACCTTTAGATCACCAAGGTCACCAAGACCCTTTGTTGTGAACTAGCTTATATCCTTTCCCTTTTTTGTGGAAAGAAGAGGCAGCAAGGGGAGCAAAGCCACGAAGTCCCCCAGGAATGCCAGAGGTGGGCTGTGGGACCAGGGCGCGGCACCCCAGCAGACTCAACTGGAAAACACTCATAAAGGTCAACAGATAACCCTGGAACCATTTGAGGGCTTTTCCATTTTTGTTGTTGTTTTTTCTTTATTTTTTATTTGTTTTGTTGTATTATCTGCTATTGATTTATTTTTTGTTATGTTTTGATTTTCCTTGTTTTTGCATGTGGTATTGTCTAGGCATGTCTAGCTGGACAAGGGAAGTGGGATGAACAATCCGAAGGAGAAAACAATGGGACCAATCATTGCAGGGGGGCACAGGAAAGGGGGAGGAGACAGAGGAAAAGGAGGGGGATGCCACAAAACCCAGGCCAAGGGAAGAGTAAGTGGTACAAGGCGGAGGGCTGGCAAGGAGGGCAGAGGGTACTTAGGCAGCTCAATCAAGGTCAGTGTGGCTGAGAGGACTTACCAAGCCCTCATGAAGGCGGAGCACGATAGTGGGACAGGAGGAAAGTAAAAGTGCATGGAGGAAAGAACAGGGAGACAAAGGACATTTATAGAGGTCTAAATACAGACGTGGGTATATGTGAATACATTTATATACAATGACAGAAGACTATATCTGTAACATATACCTATTTATAAGCTCTTATGGCAGAAGAACAAACTCACTGCCATGAGTCAATGCTGACTGTAACTCTTTACCAACTAAGAAAGTCCAGTCTTTCTCTTGCAGAGCCACTGTGGACTTTGAACTGCTGGCCATGTCATTTGCAGCCCAGCACAGAACCAATACATCCCTGACTCCCAGAAGGTGGAAATAAAACTATAACAAAATCCTGCCTGTAAGATTCTCACAACGGCTATTCTGTGGTAGCCCATTGTTACCACTGCGCTGTCAATTCATCTCATTAAGCATTGACAGAGCTCATTGGTAAGATACAATTTGTCTGTTAATCCATTTTACCTTTTGCTTTAGTCAGGGCATGGCTTATTTTTATTCTGTGTTCTTCAATGGAACTTGTTCTATGCTTACTTTCTATGATTCCTGGGCTTCATTTTGCCTACGTACAGTATATTTTCTTCTAACACTTTCATGATGTTTGACACTGAGAAAAATAAGTCAGACTACTTGGTTTGTTTGTGACCATGAGTCTTGTGGTGTCTAATACAAATTATAGGAGTAAAAAAATAAAACTATTATGGTAGCAGGTTGCTAAAGACAAAGCAGGTGCATAAGCAAATGTGGTGTAGAAAGCTGAGGGTACCTGGTTATCAAAAGATATAACATCTGGGGTCTTAAAGGCTTGAAGGTAAAAAAGCAGCCATCTAGCTGAGAAGCATCAAAGCCCACATGGGAGAAGCACACCAGCCTGTGTGATCAAGAGGCGTCGATGAGATCAGGTATCGGGCATCAAAGACCCAAACCAAAACAAACAAACAAAAAGCATATCAGTGGGAATGACCGGGAAGACACAGTGGAGACCCAAAGCTCATCAGAAGTCAATTGGACATTCCCTGTCAGAAGATCCACAAGGAAGAGAAGAGCCAGTCATGGTGCAGTACAGCCCCGACAAAACACACAACCTCCCTCTGGTTCTTTAATGTCCATCCTCCCCCCACTACCATGACCCCAATTCTATCTTACAATTCTGGCTAGATCAGAGCATGTACACTGGTACAGATAAGAGCTTGCAATAGAGGGAATCCAGGACAGATAAACCCCTCAGGGTCAATAAGGGGAGCAGTGATCCTAGGAGGGTAAGACGAGGAGCGGGGCAAGGAGAAGCCAGTCACCGTGATCAATGTATGGCCCCCATCCCAGGGGAACAGAATGCAGAAAATGGGTGAAATGAGACAGTAGTTGGTGTAAGAGATGAAAAATAATAATGCATAAATTATCAAGAGGACATGGACGGGGGAGGGGGGTGGAAAACAATGAAGGGCTGAAATCAGGGGCTAAAATGGGGGAAAAAACGTTTTGAAAAAGATGATGGCAACAGATGTACAGATGAGTTTGAAGCAATGGATATATGTATGAATGGATTGTGATAAGAGCTGCAAGAACCCCTAATACAATAAAAATAAAGATCACGAAGAATTTTTTTAAAGGAATAAGCGGGTAGTAAATACTCCTGCATTTTGACCTCTACTGGAGATGAAGAACACAACAACAAAACTAGATGAAACCCCAACATGCCTATCTTTGATCTGGGAATCAGATTCATTAGACTTCCACACTGCCGCGTCCACCCAGCCACAAACATGTGCACCCATCTGGCCCCCCTTGCCCTCCGACCCCCTTCTCCTACACTCCCCTGGTTGTCATGAGACATTGGGCAAACTCCAGGGCCCAGCGTGCAGAAGTCAATCAGCAGAGGAGTTGTGCTTCTCTGCCAGATGTAGCCAGTGCTGTCTGGCGGGGAACCCCCCTCGCCCTCTGCCTGTGCATGCTGCTGCCCCAAATGTGTTTGCTCCCAGACCGCGGGACTGGATGTCTCTTCCAGCGCTGGGTTGGGAAAAAAAGAAGTCAGCATTCCCTAAACTGCTCAGATGTCTCCTAAATGCTGTTTTCTGAACACTCACAGTGTCCTGGCCCGGCGTGACCTCGATAGCGGGGAAGCAGAAGCTAGCTCACCGCCAGAGGCCACCCAGCCCATGCCGGGTCTGTCTGGGTCACAGCCTGTGTTTTTCCCCCAGCGGCTCTGCTCCAGGGGGGACTACTGGGGCTGGGTTCCAAGGAAAAACAACTAGCAGGACCCATTACCAGTCACCTGTGACTGCTGCAGGTCCCGTGTGCCTCGCTCCAAGTGGCTCTGAGTGCCGTGGGGCTCTCCTGGCCGTGGCCTTTGTGGAAGCACAGCTCCAGGGTTTTCCACCACATCGTCTCTGGGTGAACTCGAACTGCCACCCTTTCGCTCCATCACTCGGGAGATGGAAGATGCAAAGGAAGAGCCCGGCTCTCCCATCCCTTCACCTGCCAGAGGGGCCTCCTAAAAACTGCCCCTTGAGGCAGCGTGTGAGGCTGGTGGGTAAGAGAGTGAGCTAGACCCCTGACACCCCATTCTAAGAGACACCCTGGCCAAGTCCCAGCTGGGGTATCTGGGTCTTCAGTCTTCCCCAAGCCACTGCAGCCCCCCAGCTACCTGTCTAGAGCAGGGCTTCCGGGCCCAACAGGTGCTGACATTTGGGGCTGGGCCACTCTTTGTTGTGGGGGCCAGAGAGAGCTATGCCTGGTCAACCATTGAGCTGCACACACACCCATTTGTGACAACCAAACATGCCTCCAGACTCTGCCAAATGTCTCCTGGGGGTGTGGGGGCCAGGGTGGGAAAACCACTGGCCTCAAGCCTCCTATAAGCAGGGCTGAGAGTAAACAGAGGTGGGGAAGGGGCCGCTAAAGCTGCTGGACACCCCTGAAGTCGTCTCTTCAGGAGAAGTCCCCAGAGTAGCAGGAGGGCTATGACGGAAAAGTCCTATCACAGACCCGCTCGCTGACTGCTCCTGGCCCCTCAGGCTGAGCGTGTCCCCCTGGGAGGGCCTCTCACCATCCCAGGCCCTGACACTGTGGAAGCCCAGGCCCCCTTGCCATCAAATTCACTCCCCCATCACAGAGCAGCGCTGCTCCACCGAGGCATCCTGGCTGAGGTCCTTACTACAGGGGTCCTGGCGCTGCCCTGGGGAAACTGCTCATCTCTTAGGCGCCCCCACCACTTCCTCTGGAGAAAGAGGAGGCGGTCTGCCTTCCTAAAGGCTCACAGCCCTGAGCTCTTCTAAGGCCGGCTCTACTCTCCCCTGCAGGGTCACTATGAATTAGAATCAACTCCATGGCCATGGACTTGCATGTGGGGGTTAACCTTGACTCAACTGGGTTGCCAGGTCTTTCTTCAGCAGTGCGCTGGCTGGATCTGGCCTGCCAGCTTCCAGTTCGCAGCAGACAGTGAACTGTGGGACCTTGAGGCTGAAGGAATGACATGTCAATCAACCCTTCCTGTTTCTGCCCCTTCGAAACCCAAAGCAGACAAATTCATGGCCATCAAGCCAATCTTGACAGCCGGTACGGGGCAAAGTAGAACTGCCCCGTACCTATCAATCTTGATAGGAGCAGAAAGCCTTCTCTCTCGGAGAGTGGCTGGTGCATTCAAACAGGTGACCTTGCAGCAAGCAGCCCAACTCATATCCCACTGGGCACAGGCTCACCTGGGATGAAGTTTACCTTTCCCGTCACCTGAAGAAAGCCACAGCTAAGCTGAGGATCAGGGTTAATGCGATGAGGAAGAGGTATGCATGTCTGCCTTCCCAGCATCCCACCTTGATGCTGCAGACTTCACCCATATCCCAAAAGCCGTTCCATGCTGGGTGCACTTCCTGTCGGGAAAGCAGGCACAGCCCCTCCCAGGCCTCCTGATCCAGGGGGCGAGAACCCTCTAAATGCTTTCCCCAGCATTTACAGCACCTTGCCCCACATCCCAGCGGCTCTGGGCTACGAGCATGCTTGTCTACCCACAGGAAGGTCAGAGGTAGGAGGAAGGTTAGGTGAGCCACTTCCCTGAAACTGGCCACTAGAAGCCTAATGGGGCAGGGGTGCATGAGTGAGCCGGAGTTGACACCATAGTGACTGGTTAACTTTACCAGTCTCCCTCTGGGTCTCAATAAGGGAAGGTATATGCTATGCCTGGCAGAGAAAAGCTAGAATCATTTGCTCTCAGCCCCCGCCCAGTCAGGACAAGGCTTTGTCCTCTGGTGACTGAGGCCTACCTTGTTCCCCAGAGGAGGACAGTGTGGGACCCAGGCACAGATGGGTCTTCTGGGGGTTGGGCCCCAGGTGGCCGCTGGGGCGCATCTGCTGCTCCAGGTTCTTAATTAGTCGTTCGCATCTCTGGTGCAAACAGACTCGGCTCCTCTCCCTCCCACTCCTGGGCCTCACCACCCCCCCACCCCCAGGTCCCTCAGGCTTTTTTTTTTTTTTTCAAATAAAGATAATCAACATTTTGAAGTCACAGCTGAGTCTCAGCCCAGGGCTTCAGAACCAGTCTTAGTGGCTCCTCCTCTGCTCCAGAATGGGTGCTCCTTAAACCACCATAACAGCATAAGCAGCCCCTGTCCCCCCTCCCCCAGCTGTCAGATCCTGAGCCTGTGTCTCAGCAGGCCCTCAGTGGATGGGGCCTCAGATCGCAGGTGTGGGCATCACACCTTCCCGAGGCCCAGCAGCCTCTCTGGGGCTGCAGGGCCAGTGACTGCGCCCCTCAGGGACTGGGTTCCCTGGACCTCCTCCATCTCCAGGTACCTCCACCCCATGCCCTGGTCAGCTGCTGACACAGCCCCATCTTCCTCACTGCTAGAAGGCCTTCCTCCTGCCTGCCCTCCATCTCTCCTGCTGCCATAGCAGCTGAGTTGAATTCTGAGGCTCGCTCCCCGCACACCCCGATTTCAATGGCAGCCCCTTTGCTCCGTGGCACCGAGTCCTGGCTGGCTGTTTTTATGGCTCGTGTCAGGTTATTTTGGGAGAAGGAGACCCAAGTGCCTTCCCTTCCCTATGCAGGCAGCTGCCCCCAGAGGTCTCAGGGCACACATGCAGCCATGTGAAGTCACACTGGCAGGCAACAAAGGGGAGCCGAGTGGTGACCATGAAGACCAGGGTTCGGGACTTTGGCCTCTGACTGTCAGCCCTGCAGCCATGTATCCCAGAGCAAAGACCTGGAGAGCTCTGGAAAGAGGACCTGAGACCACAGGGCCCTGACTCCCTATTGCTGAATGTGGCTGGCTGGTCAGGGACCAGGGTGGGAGTGCTGCTGCGGTCCTTCCTAATCTGCAGCATGGCTGTGATTCCCCCCCCCCCACCCCGGGGGGCTGGGGACACAGGGTGCCCCAAGTCCAGCCTTCCTGATGAAGCCCTGTACCACAGGCCTGGAAGCTCCCTTCCCCCTCCCTGTGCCCTCCAGGGCTCAGGGAGGCTGCAGGCAGCGTGCAACAGGACACACTTCCTCTGGCTGTCTGCCCTGCCATCCATCCCGTCAGCTACTGTCTCCTGGGATGACCCCACACACCCTCAGGAGGGCACGCTACCAGATCCTGTGACAGCCCCCATGATGGGTGGCAGATCCAACCAGACAGACCCACGGGGTTTGCACCAGCTGGTTTAGGAAAGTTGACTTGCCAGCCCTTTCTTCCTGATCTGTCAGAATCTGGAACCTCCGCTGAACCTGTTCAGCTCTTTGGCAACCAAAATCCTCCACGGACCTGCAGGTGGTGACTCGATGGGGCACACAGATGGGGACTAGAGGCCAAGGGTCCTGCCCCGTGGAAGGAGAGAATTAAAGCTCGGCCCTCACCCGAGAGCCCTCTGCACAGAGAGCTGGAGAGACAAGTGAGAACAAACATGAGCTGGGGGGTGGGGGGGCTTGGGGAGCAAGGGGTGGAGGCAGGCG
>PVJH01030210.1:0-25022 GCA_004026705.1 Nesogale talazaci
CGGGGGTGGGGGTGTGTATAGAGGGCGTAGAGGGGGCATAATCCCTTGCCGTTCTCCCGACTTTCTCTAGGTTCTCGTGTATTCTTTCCCAAAATCGGGACTTTGAAAAATTATTTAAAAGCGGCACGTCTGGTCACCATTAAGCCAGTTCTGACTCTTAGCGATGCACTGGACATCAGTCCTGCGCCACCCTCGTGATCATTGTCACGCTGATCCTGTGGCTAACAGTCACGGTGTCACTCCATCTCCTGAAGGGGTTTCCGCTTTTTTTGCTGCTCTTCTACTTTATCAAGTTTGATGTCTTTCTCCAGGGAATGGTCTCTCCTAACAACATGTCCAAAGAAAATGGTAGGGCGTCTCCACATCCTTGCTTCAAAGGATTCTACCTCTCAATCCGGGGACTCTTCTGAATGCAGCTTGAGTTGCTGGCAGTTCCTGTGGAGGGACTGATGCAACAGTTGTTGAATTCTCTTCAGCAAAACTTTACTTGCATGTGACACTAATGATACTGTTTGATTGTTTCTGCATTCTGTTGGATCAGCTTTCTCAGGAATGGAATATAGTATGTGTGTGTGTGTGTGTATGTATATGTATGTGTATATATATATATATATATTCCAATCCATTCTCCTGCTTCCAGTGCCTCCTTAGTCATGTTGACCTCTAATGCTTTCAGTGTGACTTGGACTCCTTCCTTTACTACTACTAGTTTTTGTGTTTTATCATATGCTACCTTTGGAAATGACTGAATTGCAACTGTTTGCGGCATGGTGACTGTGCTTTCTTTCCATCTTCTTTTGAGGTTCCCTGTATGCCTTGTTACTTTGCCCATAGATTTTCTTTTTTTATTATTTTTTTTGCCCATAGATTTTCAACATTGTAACTCGATTCTTGGATTTTTAATTCAGAGAGTTAAGCTTAAGGTACGCTGAATGTGTTTCTCCTTTTTGGTTTTTTAGCTCTGATTCTCGGTACATTTGATTATAATACTCTCTTCTTGAGCTGACCTTTGAAATTTTCTGTTCAGCATTTTTCCCATTTGCTTCAGTTGCTTTATATTTAGGAGCAAGTTTTATATTCTCTTGAGACTTCCATTTTGATTTTTTTCATCTCCTATTTTTTTCTTTTTTCAAACCATTTTATTAGGACCTAATGTAGACAACAAGCCATTTGATAGTTCAATCACATCAAGCAGTGTGTACAATCACTACCACAATCAGTTTAAAAACATTGACTTTTTTCCTTGCACACCTTCATATCAGGTCCCTCTTACCCGCTTCCAAAGCCTCTCCTCCCCCCCCCCCCCCCCCCCGCTATACTGCCAGGAAGCCTTATTCTAAATATTGTATTTATAAATTAATCCATCCTGGGTTTCATATACTGAAAAGCATATAAAATACATAACAGAGTCAAGATGATCTGTTTTCTGTGTCTGGTTCACCTTAGAGAAATCTTTGCTACTTTCTGGTAGATAATCTTATTGATCATCTCTCTGGAGCATGAAGACCTGTTTATAGTGTAATTGATTTAGCCAATGGTAATAATTTTAAAACACAATTAAGAGAGGAAGATTGAACAAGTGTAGGCTAACTACAAATAACAATATACGAATTTACTCGAATCGCCTATCTTTTTTATAACATTTTGATTTTTTCATGATTGATGGTTTTGATATTTTCCACAGCTCAAATCTTTTGTTACTAGTGCTCAATGATTCAAACCTGTTCTTGAGATGTTTTTTAAATTAAAATTGTATTTTGCATCTTATGGTCTTGTTTTAGTTTTCTTCAGCTTCAACCTGAATTTACATATGTGCAATTTATGATGTGTTACTCAGTCAGCCCTTGGCCTCATTTTGGATACAGATATTGCACTTCACCTTGGAGATTTTCCCATGGGAGAGTCTTGTCCCACAGATGTAGTCAGTTTGATTCCCATATATTCAATCTGGTGAAGTCCATATATAACTGCTGTTTTACATTGTTGAAAAAAGCTATTTAATCTTGCAGAATTATACTATTCAATGGCTAGCTTTATTTCCATCACAAATGCCATGTTTTCCAACTACTGTTCCTTCCTTTTTATCTCCAACATTCACATTCCAATCACCAATAATTATCAATGCATTTTAACTGCATGAGCAATTTCAGACTGAAAAATTTGGTAGAATATTGCAATTTCTTCATTGTTTGCTTTAGTGATTAGTGGGTAAATTGGAATAATCCAATATTATTTGGCTTTCCATGTATGTATAACGTTATGAACCTATCTGTGACAGTCATTTGCTCTGGTGCCAAATTGATTAAGAGTGTAGGGGTGGAGTGCAGCCTGTCAAACTGGAGATAGCCAATGAAACCTCTGTGTGGGCATGGCTTTCTATGAGAATTCTGGGAAATCTTATGATATATCCCCCATGGAGATGAGAGACCTTAAACTCAGTCCCTCAGATACGGCTCTCCTGACAAGACAAGATGGCAGCATGCTGATAAACCCTGAGTCCTGGAGGAGCTGGAGGAGAAGCCACATGTGCATACCCTGATGGAACCAGACCTCTGGGGCCAGAGAAGCCACTTGGAGATCGCTGTCAAGGCTGAGATGCTTCTACTTTCACTGGATACACAAGACTGGCCAGTGATTGTCCTGGCATCAATGCATGTGCTTTGTGAGTCTGAATAGGACTAATGGATTGCTATCAGACGTAGGACTAATATCGGATGTATGGACTTTGACTGGACTGGATTGGTATACTTTCTCAATGTTCCATTTCTCTTATATATAAACCTCTCCCTTATAGACATATGTGTGCTTATGAATTTGCTTATCTAGTCTACCCAGACTAACACACTATCACAGGCAGCATTGCACTTCAAATATATCTTAAAATGTTCTGTTTGACAATAAATGTGATATCATGTCTGTTGAATTTGTCATTTACTGCATAAATGTGTCATTGTCATATGATTGTCTGATTCAAAGTACCCAATCCCAGTCCATTTAGCTGTCTAAGTCCTAGACTACCTACCTTTATGTGTTCTTTATAATTTTTGACAATTTTGCTTTCCCTAGTGTCATGCTTCATATATTCCACATTCCAATGAATGATCGATATTTTCAGCTCTTTCTTCTTATTTTGATTCATGTTCCATCAGTAAATGGAGATCCTGAGTGACTTACTTCAGTTACCTCACTACTACCCACTCTTTAAGAAGTGCAGCTCTTTCTCAATTATATTTCTAATGCTTTATAACTAGGGAGCTCTTCTTCTGACACTATATTTGATAATATCTTGTTGCTGTTCATAAAATTTTAGTACATTATACAATTTTCTATTGCTATCCCTAATGTTTTCAGTGTCCAGTGAATCTGAAGTAGATTGTGTTATCTGTTGTAGTCTGTTCTTGTAGTTTTTGTACTTTATTCTTTTTCTGGAAACTCCACTGAAAACTGTTCATCGCAGGTGACCCTGCTGACATTGGAAATTACAGAAACATAAGTTACACACACAAGCTGCCATAGTGTGACAAAAAGTAGTTTTCTCCTCTCAGAAGTAGATGTTAGTTGACTGTATTTTCATAAGAGTTTCCAAAATTATTTTTAAAAATTTTTCTTCAGCATACTTCTCTTACACAAGGAACACAGCACACAATGATACCCAGTAAGTCATCACCTGATTGGCATCTCTTTCCAGATGCTTCCTTCCTCAAGCAAAATCACAGAGGGGTTTGATCAGTGACATCTTTATAAACACATCTGCTCATATTTCTTTTGTTCTATTAATCTTTTGTGGAATCCAGGTGGTTACTACTTCAAGGTCTATATTGAAATTTCAGAGTAAATGTTTTGGTTAAGGGAAAACATTGTAAATATAATATCATATAATAGAAAAGTACTAGCGATAAGACTTTCACAATGAATTTTTACAGTCATTTAAGTCTCAGGGAAGGAAGTAAAGACTGGTTTTTCTATGTGTACAAAATCTGAATTAGAAAGATATTGTAAAGAAAGGCACCATTAAACAACCAAAATAGTTTGGACAAAAGGGATGGATTATATTTGGAATGAAAAAAAACAATTTAACTGAACTGTGTTTCAGAGAGAACAGCTTTGAGAAAGAACCTGCACTTTCAGAGCATGGGTATTTTTTCTTTGCCTCTCCTGATCCTTTCTCCTCCATCTTTTTCCACCTTGTTCAGGGGCCTGCGTAGCTGTCTAGTCTGGATGGACTTCCTCTGTGGTTTCTGTTGACCTATGACTTCCAACTGGTGTTGACTAAAAGAGGAAAGAAACCAAGGAGAAGGTCAAGAGACATATGACTTATAAGTTTTCCCTTGTAAGGGACCCAGGTGATATAATGGGTTATACATGGAGCTGCTAGCAGTAAGATCAGCAGTGTGAAATGGCCAGCCACCTCCTGAAAGAAAGATGAGGCATTTCACAACCTAAAGATGTACAGCTCCAGAAACCCACAGGGACAGTTCTACTCTCCTCTTAGGGTTTCTGTAACTTGGACTTGACTCCTTATCACTGAGGGTTTTTTTTGTCTTCTCTCCAGGTGGGGATATCTCAGGTTGCTCTCTGTCTCCATCAAAGGTAAAGAGAAGAATGTGCAGAGAAGGATGGTATCACACACACTGTCAAAGTGAACATTTCAAGATCTATTTTTAAGTATAGTGCTGTGAGTGATATGTTCCTCTCTTTTCACACACAAAGAAATCCAACTAATTTTGGATAATTCAAATTTACCCACTAATCACTAAAGCCAATGATGAAGAAATTGAAATAGTCTACCAACTTTTTCAGTCTGAAATTGATCATGCATTTAAGATATGCTGGTAATTATTAGTGATTTGAGTTAGGTCAATATATTAAGTTCCCCCCCCCAAAGAACCTATCTACTACTTTCACAACCCACTACCATCTGAGCTTTACTGACAGATGGGCGATCCAGAGGAGCTTTCAGAGTTTGATCCAATCCTCAACAGAAGAAATTACTAAAATAGTCTTTATTTTACATAATTGCTTTGTGGCATTCAACATCATCAAGAGTTGGAGCATTAAAGTATGTGGTCCATTTTCTTTTCTTTTTTTTCTTTTTAAAATCATTTTATTGGGGGCTCATACAACTCCAATCACAATTCATACATAAGTTCATTGTGTGTCAAGCACATTTGTACATCCGTTGCTCTCATCATTCTCATAACATTTGCTTTCTATTTAAGCCCTTAGCATCAGTTCCTAGTTTTCCCCTCCCTCCCTCTCCCCCTTCCTTCATGAACTCTTAAGGATTTATAAATTATTATTACTTTGTCATATCTTACACTGTCCAATGTCTACCTTTGCCCACTTTTCCTCTGTCCATACACCAGGAAAGAGGTTATATGTAGATACTTACATTGCTCAATTTTGAATGGTGCCATATTTCCCCCATCCAAATATCCTTGAGGTGAGATTTAAATGATTTATATCACTAGAAAGAAACTCCATGGAGATACAGATGTTTCTCTTGTTCACTGTTCTATCAACAGTAGCAGCTTCCCTGTGACACAGTTGACTATTAACAAATATTTTTAATGAACGAATGAGTGATTGGGCAATTCATGATCTATTTTCTCTTTTTTATTTCCCCCTCTTGTTATCAGGCATATTTCTTCTCTTCCAAATTTCATATTAAAAAATCCAGTACTAGTCAATGTACACTGTCTTTTTCTCTCATTGTGTATAATTTACCTGGTCTTTGTTGAAATGGGTATTAAAAAGGGAAACTCCTATCTATCTAGAGCTTGTACACATTATAGAGAGCTTATGAAAGAAATTTTTGCTAAGCTTTTAGGATGCTGACTTTTGAAAAGGCTCATGTGGTCACCCAGCTTCTTCTCATTTTCTTTGTTATATATTTCTCATATTTAGAAAGCTTTGTTTATAATATGTGTTTTAGTGTTGTGGCTATTTCTTTGAAGATGACGCTATTTTTCCTCTTCTATTCATCATTCACTTGTTTTATTCTATTGAGATTTTTTAGCCCATGGTGTCCTTTCTTCTCTGAAGTTTAATCTATGTTTATTTCTGCTGATATACATCTGACATAATATTTCTCAACAAATGCTTTCTAGTACAGTATCCCTGGGGAACTGGAAAAACAAAACCATTTGAACTCTTCTCTCCATACATTTTGTCACTACATACACTAGTATCTCATTGACCATCTGGCTGTCTGAATGCCTCAGTTATACATACGATTGATCTATAATCAATATGATTTGTAAATTGAGACTTTACAGTGGTAAAATGCTTGGCCTCATGAAAATTTTATAATTTGTGAACAATAAAGTGAACTGAAAGATGATAAATCTGGTTAGGTAAGCCATGTGTATCAGCAGAAGTAAACATAGTTATAGTAAGTTGGACATAGGAATCCAACTTAAGACTTTTTCTTTATTGGCACTATATTTTGACCTAAATTAACCAATCAACCTTGGGCTCAAAATCCTATTCTATTAGCAATATACCCTAATGGTCAATATATTTATGTCCCCACATGTACCAATAGGTATACTACATGTATGATAAACTCTGATTTTCTTTGAGAAAACAGTGTAGGTTTGTGGAGGGGGCTCCAAATACTGCATAGAAAATGTTTATTATATTTCAATTCCATATTACCAACATAATCTTTTGAAACTCCCTCATAGTGTACTATTTTCCACTTTTATATGCTTTTTTCCTCTGTTCTTAGAATATGGTAAGGTAACCAGTAATATGGAAAATCTTTATAATGCATAAATTTGCATATACTTCCATTCGCTACATCTGATATGAGTTAGTCCCATCCACATCTGGTCTTATAACACCTCACTCAAGTTTTTATAAAACTGTGTCTTCACAATGATTCACAAACTGCAACCCCTGTGGCATTTGCCTGCACAAGAAAATTTCCAGTTTTCTCAAGGTGCACTATTTATGATAGTATTTATGGATATCTTCACTATTTAGCTTGGGTAACGTGATAAAATTTTAATTACATTCCCATTTTTTTGATGTGTCACTGACCACACTTTCCAGTGTTGTGTCCTATGCTATTTTCTTCATATGGTTGTTGTAAGGTTCTATCTAGTTGACTCTGACTTGCAGTGACCCCCATACAAAACTGAAATATAGTCCATCCTCACAATTGTTCTTTTATTTCTCACAGAATGCTTTAGGTTTTCAGACATTTCATTGACATATATTTTACACATTATACAATTTAATTGTTGAGTCATATTGCTAAGATTTGTTCAATCATTACCACAATCAATCTCAGAACATTTTCTTCTCATACTCATTTTTCTTTAGCTCCCTATTTCCCTCCTCTCCTCCTGCTAAACCTCTAGGCAACAATCAGTCCAGTTAGTGTCTCTATAGATCTACCTATCCTAGATTTCATACGGAGAAAATGAGAGAAAACATAAACAAGAAGCAAACAAGCAAACAGAACTCCAACAATAATGACTGGACAAAATATTTTAAAACCCTCATTCAAAAAAAGCAGAAAATACTAAAAATTGAGCCAACTTTAAAATGGGTCAAATGGAAGGTCTAATAATAACCTGTATACAGCCACCATAACCAAAATTACAATGCTCTCTTTCGGATAGCAAGGCTATTCTCATCCCTTGACGATGGTCAAAAGGGATTTGCCAGAGGCTTAATTCAAGGGAACCATGCAATTGAATTTGGGGATTCCACTGTCATTCAGAACCTTCTGCCAACCAGGTGTTCACAATTTAAGCTTCATGACTTAAATTTTCCTTCCTTTATTTTGATGTCATTATTAAAAATCTTTGGGTCACACAGGCTCACATGCTGCTTTCATGCGGACAGAGCTGATGCCTCACTGCAATGGCTGCTGGTTTGAAGGTGAGATTTTAAGACCTCAGATACTATTCTTCCTAAAAGCCAGGCATCATCTTGTTGCTTCACCCTTTGCTCTAGCACCCTGTTCTCAAGGATCTATCTCTTCATAAGGGTAAGAATCAAAGAATGCCCAGTCACGAGATCGACATTGAGATGTTATAGGGTCACAAGCATTCACAAAAATAGAGCAGAGGAAATCAATGCACCCTTTACCCAGTTTCTTTAAATGGCAACATTTGGCAAAACTACAGTACGACATTACAGTTAGAATATTGGTATGGCTACAATCAAGAGAGAGCGTAATTCTCTTGCCTTCGGACTCTACGGCTGCCCATTTATAGGCATAGTCATTTTCTTCTTGCCTCTGGTTCTTCATTGATTTTAACTCCTGGAAATCGCTCTATTTCTATTGCTTCATTATGTGAAAAAATGCTATGTAAATGGAGTCATGCAGCATGGAGCTTTTGGAGATTGTCTATTTCTAATCAGCATAAGTCTCAGGAACACTTACATTGTGACGTATATCAAGTTTGTTGCTTTTTGGTTAATTTCTGAATACGATTCTATGATTATGTATTTATCATGATTTGTTTAACCCTTTACTCCTTGAAGGGCATTTGAATTGTTTCGAGATTTTGCACTATTATGGATGAAGTTGTTATCAACACGTGTGTGGATCCCTAAGTATTGATTTCTCTGAAATGCATGCATATTAGTACAAGTTCTGGGAGTGTGATAGCTGTGTGCCTGTCTATTCAGAAAGGGCCAAACTATTTACAGCAATATATGAGTGATTTGAGACTTCCAGATCTTTGCCAGTATTCGATGATCTTATTTTTCCAACTGTAATAGGTATGGAGTAATATTCCATTTTATCTAATTTAAATTTCTGTTCTGTTTAATGGTGCTATCTTTTCATGTGCCTATTTCCTATTTCTGTATTATCCATAAAATGTCTTTTGATCAATTCTTTAATTGTTTGTTTGTTCTGCTGTTTGAGAGTTCTTTATATATCCTCGATCTTAGTCCTTTGCCAGTTGAAAAAATATTTTTACTCAATCGGTAACTTTAAAACTTTTATCTTCCTTTAAAAGAGTCTTGTACAGGCTGAGCCCTGGTAGCATAAGTGCTTGAGTGCAGAACTGCAGCCGGTGGGCTTGGCGGTTCAAATCCAGCAGCAGGTCTCAGGAGCGACACTGGGTAGCTCCCACGACCACCAAAGGCAGTGATGCCCACACACACAAAAAAGTCCAAGAATAAAGAAGAATGGAAAAAGGAAAAAAAAAGTCTTGCACAGATAAAACGTGTTAAATTTCATGAGATTGTACTTATCATATATAGTAATATATGTAGTTCACGTTTAAGTATCTTGCTTTTGGTGACAAAGCCATATGAATCTCATTGCACAAATTGCATTACAACAGAACTGGCAAGACTTGGGGGGAGGATAGACCTAGGAACAACTAATGAAGCAAAATTATTATTTTCAAGTAAACTCTCACTAGCTCAAAAAAACTATGAAAGCCCAATTAAATTACTGAGTTCCTAAATCAATTTTGAGAAACTGACATTTAATCTAGTCTGCACAGTACCAATTTCATTTGGGGGTGGTGGTGGTGGTGGAGGAGAAGGAGGAGGAGGAGGAGGGAATTGGCAATGAATTTGACAGCATATATGAAATTTAAGGAGGAAGAATACCACAAGTTATCATGTGAAGATTCATTCTGTTCACAGTAGTAGGTTATACTTAGTCACTGGACCTTTAATTTGTAGGGAAATATCCACCTATTAATTTATAGGGAAATATCCATCAAGGAGTTTAACTACTCTTGATAAAAGATCTTTTTTATGTCATTAACTTTCAATTATGCAAAATCACTATATAACGAAAAGCTGAATGCATTCTATCTAGCCCCTCAGAAAAGATACCATTAGGGCTCTGAGAATCGTTATAAAACTTTGACCTTTCTACCTTTTCCTGACCAGGGTTTTCCTACATTCTTATTTAATGGTAAATCCCAAATGCCATCAGCCTCACAAAAAGCACAGAGTTTACTCTTACCAAAGCAACTGTCTGAATTTCACTGGCGAGACTACCTCTGTGCACTAGATCGCAGCCGGATATCTGTCACAGAAGCCAGAAAGTTGAATACGACCCTTTCTTCAACTTTCCGGGGACTCGGAATTGGCCTCAAAGTTAGGACTCTTCCCTATACAGGAAAGGACCGAGGAAAATAAATTATCACATACAACAAAGACTATATTATTTAGTACATGTGTTATAGTTTATCCCTTTTCATCCTTTGCACAAGGAATTGTCTGCCTTCAACTTTTCGAGGTTTTTGAAATCCCTCTTTAACCGTCTGTGCACTCAATGTAATCAAGAACATTCGAGGAGTACAAATGAAATGATGTCATTTGGACTCCTTCTCATTCATATTTTCTCTCTCTCTCCTCCCTCTCCTTTCTGCTCCTTCCCCGTTTCCCTCTTTTTCGTTCAAACTTTAGGCTCCTGAGCAAGACAAAAATTATGTACATGGTCACCATAGTTATGAAGTTAAATTTTTACTTGCTTCAAAGTGCTTACATTTCTAGTCACATAATTCTTGCCACTCTGCCCTATTATAAACCTTCATTGTTTGTGTAAATATTTACCAGTTTTAAATTTAAGAGTTCAATTTTCATAAGTAAACAATTCATGTCTTAAAGCCTGAAGTCAGCCTATACTTGTATAATTTAATTTTATCAAAACTGTTTAAATTCTATACCATTGACTAAATTCATAACACTAGTAATAAAATTATTTTATGCCCCAGGGTGATGACTGATAATGCTTTCTATCATAAATTCATAAGGATGTATATAAAATGAACCAAAGACATATATAGACCAGAGAAATATGAATAGATTTGAATTCACACTTAATCCTAGTCCCAATGTAAGAATAATTAGCTTTTATGACACAGCCGTGATCAATACTTGCCCTCATGGGGATGTGGTGGAGGAATCAGAAGGAGCTCAGCTATAGGAAAGGATAGCACCTGTACTCTACAAGACTTATCTTAAAACAAACAGCTATCTAGGTGAGGTTTCAATTAAGCAAACATGAAAGAAGCACATCATCTGGTGTGATCCAAAGATTAGAAATAAGAAAGGCCAAATCCAAAGGAGGGAATAGTGTCAGAAGTTAAATATTTTATCACTTCTGGATGACAGTAGAAGTCCAAAATCCATTTGCTGGGTCCACATTGTTGGGTCAGGGACTGGCTGTCAGAGCCTTATCCCTTCACCCTACACATGCCAGGAAACAAAATAGAAGGACAATTCTCAGGATTGGCTCCAAGAATAACCGTCTTTCCTCCCCACCTGCAATGGCTAGACAAATAGACAAAGGAAAAACATGACAGCAATGGAAAATTCCCAGCAGCTGCAACCCCAACCCCTCCCCAGAGGGACCTTCCTTGGCCCTCCTTAAAAAGCCCACCACTCTCCTCACTGAGCACAACATCCCTGGGCTATTTGCTACACCACAGAACCTTGACTGTGAGCTTCTTTTCTAATAAAGAGCTGTTACAATCTCTTAACTTTTTTTCTTAGTTTGTCCTTGTCCCTCAGTTTACCTCTCATTTGGTGCCGAAACCCAGGAGAAGAGGCATCCTGACATGCCCCACCCCTTCTTGTGGAAGTGTGGTATTCTTCCCTGTGCCACCACCACCCAACCCCACCCCCGCCAAAACCTCCACCATCAAATTCTACTCCAGTTAAGACACTTCTCTGTGACTTGTCTCACCTTGGCTTTAGCAAATCCTCACTTTCCATGTGGTCCCCTGTCCTTTGTCTCTGGGTTTACTTCCTAGGGATTCTCCTGATAAGAGGACTGTTGACCCTGGGTCTGGCAGTCACTGTGCAGAAGACATTTTGGGGTCTTTTCTACTTACTCGTCTGCTTTGTTTTTTCAGCTCTGCAGTGCCTTCTCTAAAAGTTTCTATTTCCCCTTTTCTTATCCTAGACAGAGCCTCTGGCCAACCCTTTATTTTATCATCCACAGAGCAGGCTTACTTCCTCTGCTTCCTTTGTGCCTCTAACTGCACAAGGTCCCTTTCTGCTGAATGAGCTGCAGATCTGTGCAACTCTGAGAGTCCAGGACTCTTCCTTGGGTCTCTGACTTTGGTTGGGACACCCACCAAACTCTGAGATCTTCCTCTCACTCCAAAGGCAGCTAGGGAATTCCAGAATGCCCTATTTCCCATATCCGTGTTTCCACAGTTTGGGACACAGTGGGAAGCCAACAATCCTTGGCCCCTAGGACAACCCTTTGGAGTGTTTGTTGGCCAATCTCTCCAAACTGAAACTGGCCCTGGACCTGCTGTCTAAGCTCTTGGTTTTCTTTTGTAAGCAGGTGTGGCCTCAAGAACAATTGATAAATGACTCTTGCTGATCAAAAATGATGCTTTTTGACTGGGCCCTCCATGCCTTCAACTTCACATAGAGGGAAAAGAAGTGATTTATGTGATCTAGAGTAGAAGAGACAGGGGAGGAGAGGGAAGGTGAGTGGGGGGCTGGGAGGTAGATTCTGAGGGAGCTGAGTATGGTGGAGGATGAGCTGGGGGCAGGGACAATAACTTCAAGGAGTTAGAAGAGAGGAATGTGGGGGAAGTTACAGATTTTTTTTCCCTTGGATAGTGGCAGAGGGGGAGTAGGAGACTGTTCTAGGAGCACCCGGGTGAGTTGACAGGTCGTACATAGAGAGGGATGGGAGCGAATAAAGAAATAGGCCTGGGCATAGGAATTTCATACCACTTGTGAGTATGCTGGCAAAAGTTACCAACGTTTTGGAGAATGATAAAATTGAAAGTGCAGCGGACTTATCTCAGATAGAAAAGTAGCTGGACTCCTTTTCACAAGATCCAACTACTTATGCAAAAGAATTTTTTTTATCTCCCTCAGGCTTATGATCTCTCTGGGAAGGACATGTAGTCTCAGCATCTACTCTCATGCCAGACAAAAGGGAACATATTTTAACTGCAGCCCAACTGCAGAACAGGTACACCTTACTGATGCCACCATGCCTCTTGGTCCCCAGGAAGTTCCACAAGAAGAGCTGGGATGGGTTTATCAGAGATACCCCAGCAGAATGGGAAGGTATGACCCAATGTTTGTTGGCAGGACTTCAGGCAGTTTCCCACAAGGTGGTAAACTTTGACAAACTTAGGGTACCCACTCATAATCAAGGTGAAAATCTGCCACTTTTCTTAATCATTTGACTGAGGCTTTAACACAGATTATTAGACCAGATCCTACATTCCCAGCAGGAACTACTGTGCTAGCCACTCACTTTATCACCAAGGCAGCACCTGATATAAACATTTAAAAAAAAAAAAGCTGAGGATGGTTCTTAGACTCTGGTAAACTTGGTCTTTAAACTTTTTAATGCCTGCAAGGAATGGGTGGAGGCTGAGTGTGAGTTCCATACCTGTAAAAAGCCTAGGCCCTGGTCGCAATCCTGAGGCCAGCAGGAGGAAGTTGTCAGAAGACGTCAGGAAATAACAACCCTAATCAGTCACCTCTGGAGTCCTGTTTGAAATGCGGTCAGGAGCCCCACTGGGCCAACTGCTGCCCACAACCCCAATCACCCAGCAAACCTTGCCCAGAGTGTGGTCAACAGGGCGACTGGAGAAGTGAGTGCTCTTCAGCACCTGGCTGTGGGAGATCAGTGCTCCATCCAAACCCCGAACTGCCACTGGCACTGCCTGGGTCTGGCCACTAACAATTGAGTGAGCCCTGATTTGACAACCTTCGTAACCCTTGCCAAGCTTGGGGTAATAATCAAGGTAGCAGGTAATCCAGTTTCAATTTTAGTCCTCCCCTCTTTCCCAGACCCAGCTTCCTCTTCCCCAGTCTCAGTTATGGGGATTGATGGCCATCACTCCAGGATGAACATCCATTTTCTCATTCATATTTGGTTATGCCGACCTGCCTAACTCCATTGCTGGGAAAAGATCTCCTTTCCAATTCGGAATCACTCTTCAATGGATGGACCAGTTCCCCTCTTCAACCCTGCTATTATTGGCACTCCTGCTCACTGACTTTTCACTTGCCCCACCCTTACCTTCTGACCAGTGGTATGAGACACTAACTCCCCAGTTGTTGCTAATAACCATTGCCTTGGTTTTAAATGCCTCAAATACCCTACTGTTTTCCCATATTGGCCTCAGATCTCCATCTCAGCCACCCACCTCTGGGGTTTAAAACCTACTATACAGTGTTTCCTTGCTAATAATCCCCTTATCCCTATTCATGCTCTGTGCAACATTCCATTTTTATCAGTCAAAAAGCCCAATGGCACTTACCACCTGGTCTAGGAACCACCTGGTCTAGGAACTGTACCTCATTAATGACGCAGTTATCCCCACACATCTAGTGATCCCCAACCCCTACACTCATGCCTCACACTCCTTCTGCTACCATCTATTTTATAGTTTAAAATTTTAAAAATGGCATCTTCACTATCCCTCTGGACTACCTGCCAGCACCTGTTTGCCTCTACACGGGAAGACCCAGAAGCCCACACAGCTTCTCAATACTCTTGGACAGTGTTGCCCCAGAGAGTCCAAAATTCATCTCATTTATTCAGACAGGGCCTTGGCCCAGACTTATAGAACTGCTCACTGTCAACCTTTTACAGTATACAACACCGTCTTAAATTTTTAGCTTCCAAGGGCTATCAGGTCTCATATTCTAAGGCTCAACTCTCCAGTACTTATGCCCCTTATTTGGGTCTGTGCCTCATCCTTACCACTTGGGACTTAACTTTAGACCAATGAAAGGCAGTGAGGAACCTCCAAACACCTACCTTAACTGAACAGATACTTTCCTTTCTTGGTTTTCTGAATTTTTTTCCCCATTGGATGCTCAGTTTTCCCTCGTAGCTAAGCAATTGCATGATGTAGCAAAACCCACTCCCAGCAAACACGTGGGCTCTCCTCAGGTGGTCGAGGCAGCTTTTAAAAAGCTGCAGAAAATGCTTCTATAATCTTAGCCCATTGTGGTTGCCAAATCCTAATAAACGCTTTCTTTTCACCTGTGCAAAGCAGAGCATGACAATTGGACCCCTTATCCAGTCTCTGGGACCTGCCCATTCTCCAATTGCATACTTATCCAAGCAGCTAGACACAACAGTCTGGGAATGGCAGCTTTGTCTCTGGGTTCTGGCAGCTTCCATAATCATCACTAAGGAAGCCCTTAAGATAACCCTGGGACAACCTTCAAACCTTTTCTCCCCACATGCTCCAAGACCTATTGTCACAACATTTTATCTTCTTGGTTCCCTCAGATAGGAGGCAGGAAATCTATCTATTTTTTCTCAAAAACCCAGACTTAAGTTTGCATCAATCCCCCCTGTTTAATCCAGTCTCTCTCCTCCCAAGTATTTCTGCTACCCCCTGGAACCATTCATGCTCCCAGGTCATGGAGGAACTTTCCCAACCCTGACTTTCAAAAGCAGACCTTACCTAACTCCGACTTCACCTTTTTTGTGGATGGAAGCTCATATGTGAATCTCCAGGAATACAGGTAGGCAGCATAGTAGTTGTTTCACTTGAAAAAGGATGGGAAACAACATATCTTCTTGTAGGCACCACTTCCCAAAAGGCTGAACGTATTGACCTCACCAGGGTGCTTCATCTGGCCAAAGGGAAATCTGCCAATATGTACACAGATGCCAAATATTCTTTTAAAATAGTCCACTGTCACGCTTCAATCTGGAAAGGGGATTCTTTTCTATCAAATGATACCCTATAGTCAATAGAAAAATAATTATCGCCTCCCTGAGTCCTCCAACTGCCCGCTCAGGTATCTACCATCCATTGCAAGGGTTATCAGACTAACAGTTCTACCATCACACAAGGCAATGACAAAGCAAATACCATAGCCAGAAGCCTCACTGCTGACACCAAACAGCCTGTCCTCATACTGTTTTTAACTTTGCCCAAAGTTCAGCCCTCAAAAACCTCTCTTGATTAGGCCTCCCTTATCAGCAAAGGAGGCCAGATCACCCCAGAAGGGTGGGCTGTTATTGACAATAAGCTAGCTCTGCCTCACCTACAAAGCATAGACCTTATACAGCAGATGCATGGGTCTCTACACACTGGGGCTCGGGCTTTAACTCACTTTTACAACCAATTTTTCACCACCCTTCTTTGCCCAAATCATTCAGATTGTCAGTCCTTCTTGTGCTCTCTGCAGGGTAGTAAACATCTAAGGAGGGTTTACACCTCAGGTGCAGACACATCAATTGTGGGGGCTATCTACCTTCCTCTTCTAGTCATTTCCCTGCCTTACCTTTCTCTTTTAAGACAGCTTATTCAAGAACATGCAGATTGATGCCTGTGTTAGTCTGGGTAGGCCAGAGAAACAAGTTCATAAACATGCATATGTATGAGAAAGAGTTTTATATACAAGAGGAATTAAACAGTGAATAAGCATCCCAACCCAGTCCAGTCCAGATCCTTAAGTCTGAAACTAGCCCATATGTCTGGTCTATATGTCAATATAGCCCATATGTCAATCTATAAAGTCTTCTTCAGACTCATGAAACACATTCAATGATGCCAAATACAGTACAATAAAGACCAAGGGGTAAAAAGTCTTTGAATCCAGAGACATTCTAAGCACTTCAGTACTGGCAGCAGTCTCTGTGTGGTTTCTTCAGCTTCAGAGGTCTGGTTGCATCAGGGTAGTTCCATGTAGCTTCTCCAACTTAGGCCACTAGCATTGTTCCATGTATCTTGTCAGCTGCAACGTCTCTAAGGGACTAGAAGAGAGAGTGTGTGTCTTTTGCCTCCAAGAGGTAATACTGCATTTCCCAGAATTCTCAAAGAAGGCCATGCCCACACAGATGTTCCATTGGATATCTCCAGATTGACAGGCTAGACTCCACCCCTATACTGTAAATCCTCAAATTGACACAAGATTAGGTGACTGCCACAGGTCATCCCTTGTCAATTTAACACTTTCACATAACTCTTTAGCCATATGTAATTTTTAAAAAAATAATAAAATAATATCTGTGCCTAATAGGATAAAGTTAAAAAGCATATAGTTCAATATTTAACACTTATGTAAACATAACATTCTATAAGTGAACCAAACAAAAAATATCCTATGCCTAAAAATTGCAGTTAACTAACACCTACACCTTAATCCTATAATCCTATGAATATATATACATATCCCCAATTATGAAAGTTTGTAAGCCAACCACGTCATGCTTTTATTCCCCCATTTTTTATATTCAATTTCCAAATTGTCCAATTACAACAGCCCAGTGCTCTGAGGAAACATATTCTTTGAGGTGAAGAACCTTTATTCCAGGTGGAACCTTGTGAAGTCCACATCCATAAACAAAGCCCAATCAGGATAGGCCATCCATAAAGTCAGCAACAGTATGCACCAGGTCACAGACTCAAAAATCTCTTCCTCTTGGCGAGTGTTGGTCAACTCAAGGTGAGCTGCTGCTTTTAGTTCACCAGCATGTCCATTGGTTGCCTTGCCTTAAACCTTGGCCCCATCACAATTTCTCAACAACCCTAGCCCCTTGAGCTAGGTCATGAACTTCAGACCAGTCAACCCACTCTCATCTTCTCTAATTCCTGTAAACTAGGTCCGTGGGTGTCAGTGGCCAGACGCAAGCCATCTCTTGATTGCTGCTTTTCTCCCACATCCACTCAACAAACGAATTCTGGTGGTCACCTAGAAAGCATTTCAGCCTACCCACAGGCTTTCTTTAACATCCAGTCTTAGAGAGTTGTCTTCTTGGTTCCAGATTTTTTTCCCAAAACCACTAGAGTTCAAACTTCAAATCCAAAAGTTCCTTTTTCCCTTCAATCTGCAAATCTTGCTCTTAGGCAGATCTCTTAGAATGAAAATATCCTGAGTACTTCAAAGCACTGGGTGGGGCTTATCACGTTAGAGCCTTCTTTGGGTCCTAAACACATCTAAAGATCAGCCAGAATTAAACCTATCCCATATGCTGCCAAAAACCTCCAGCCTTACAACAGTACCCGAACCCACAGTATATCCCAGACATGTGCTTTTGGTGCAATGGCACCTTTACCAAATGCATCAATGGCTCCATAACAGGTCCTTGCCTCCCAACCACTGCAGTTCCCCAAATTACTGTGTCTGGAACTGTTGAGTTTAAAAGGCTATGGGGTCCCAAGACCAACCCACACAACACAAGGACCATTTTTCTACTGGTGTTAGTTGACCTTAGCTTCGCCTCTTCATTCTCAACAACTGAACTCTTTAGTGGGGTTGTAGGCCAAAGTGTGCCCCATGCTCAAAATTCTGAGAAAAGACTCCAACTAGTTATGAATTCCACCTCTGAATCCCTAACCTCCTTACAGCAACAGCTTACTTCACTAACAAAATTAATCTTCCAAAACAGTAGGGCACTAGATCTCCTAACCAAGGAAAAGGGTGACACCTTTATATTTTGGACCGAATAATGTTGCTATTATGTTCATGAGTCTGGCGTAGTAAAAGAGCATGTAAAAGTTCTTCATAAGGTGGCGGGCAAGATCAAGAACCATCAAAAGAACAGCCCCTCATTAACATCTTGGTTCAAAACACTCTTGTCTCCTGGCTTCTCGCTTTGGTTGGGCCATTAGTGGTCATATGTTTTCTCTTGTTAGTAGCCCCTAGTTTTGTTTTCAAGCTTTTCTGTATATGAAATACAGGATAGGTAGATCTATAGAGACTGGATTGATAGTCTGGAGCCTGGATTGATCGACTAGTGGGAAGACTTGGGTGGTTGAGGGGAATGGAGTGATAACTACAATGCATATGAAAAGAAAATGTCAGAAATTAATTGAGGTGATGCTTGCACAAATATTCTTAATATAATCACATGATTTAATTGTATGATATGTGAAGTATATGCCAATACATTTTTTAAACCATTGTCCTATAGAAGTCACATTTTATTGAATACTGCTGAGCCATATACTATGCTATGTATTTTTTCATATCAAAAATCTCATTTTGTCTTTATAAAATGTTGTGATGCTATTTTTCACCTTTGTGAAAGAAAAATATTCAGTATGCCTCATTATATTACACCCAATGGTGTGCTAGGGCAAATGCAGACTGACTTTCCAGAGTCAGTAAATTTTCAGCAATTTTATAAGTGCTTACGCAACACACATGTTGTCATGACCTGAGTTGTGTCTTATGAAAATACAGGTTGAAATTCCAATCCCCGCTGTTTGTGAATGTGGTCTTGCTTGGAATACAGTCTTTGAAAATGTTAACAATTATAGTAGTACTCATTCACACTGAAATACAGTGGGTACTGATCCAATATGAACGATGACCTTGTAAAAGGAAAACCACAAGGCCAGGGCATGACACCTCATCAAACTTGATCAGAAAACACTCAAAAAGATTAACAAACAGACCTTGAATTATTTATAGACTTTTCTCTCCCCCCAGGCGTTGTTTTATTGTTGTTTTGTTTTATTTTGTTGCTTTGTTTTGCTCGATCTTGTTTTTGTGCATATTATTATTTCTGCCTGTCTATCTAGTTAAGATAGGCAGGAAAAACAATCTGGAGGAGAAAAGAACAATGGTTTGGGGGAGCAGGGAAGAGGGAAAGGTGGTGGACAAGAAGTGGCATTATCAAACCCAGGGACAAGGTTAAAACAAGTGATCTAAAATCAATGGCCAGGAGGGTGTAGGAGGTCTGGTACAGCTTGATCAAGGGCAATGTAACAGAGAGAAATTATTGAAACCCAAATGAAAGGTGAACATGATAGTAGGAGAAGAGGAAAGTAAAAGGAAATAGAGGAAAGAACCAGTAAGCAAAGGGAATTTATGGAGTTCAAAATAAAGAGAGGTACATGTATAATATGTATTTATATATGATGATGGGGAAATAGATCTATATGCATATATTAATAGGCTTATATTAAGGTAGCAGATGAACATTGGGCCTGTACTCAAGTACTCTCTCAATGCAAAAAGAGTTTGTTCTATTAACCTGATATTCTATGATGGTAACCTTCCCAACAAGATGGCTGAACACAAAGCAGGTGCCTAAGCAAAGGTAAAGAAAGCTGATGGTACCCAACTACCAAAATATATAGTGTCTGGAGTATCAAAACAGCGTAAAGACAAACAAGCGGCCATATACCTGAGAAGCAACAAAACCCACCAGGAAGAAGCACACCAGCCTGTGTGATTATGAGATGTCAAATAAAGCAGATATCCGACATCAAAGACTCAAGACAAAACAAACAAAACACATATCGAGGGCAATGAGGGGGAGGGCAGCGTGCAGACCCAAAGCACATCGGTAGTTAATCGTACACCCCGTGTCAGAATGATCACAAGGAAGAAAACAGTCAGTCAAAGTGCAGTATAGCCCTGACAAAGCACACAACTTTCTTCTAGTTCTTTAATGCTTCCTTCCCTGCTCAACCTCCAACACTACTATAACCCCAATTCTATCTTACAAATTTTGCTAGACCAGAACATGTATACTGGCACAAATAAGAGCTCACAACACAAGGAATCCAGAACAGATAAGCACCTCATAATCAAGAGGGGAGGTTCAGGGTGGGGGGAGAGAGTAAGAGGGAACTGATCATGATGATGGACATATGGTCTTCATCCCAAGGGGAAAGACAGCAGAAAATTGTGTGAAATGCAATAGCAGTCAGTGTAAGATGTGAAAGAAAAATTATAAATTATCAAGTTGGCATGGGGGGGTTGTGAAAGGGAGGGGAAAAATAAGGGGCTGGTTCCAGGGGCTCTAGCAGAAAGAAATTGATTTGAAAAAAATGATGACAACTCATGTACAGTTGTGCTTGACAAAATGGATATATGTATGGATTGTGATAAGAGCTGTAATAGTCTCCAATAAAATAAAATTTAAATTAAATAAAATGGTTCATTAGTAAGGACACAAATGGAAAGAAACATAAGGCAGTCATAAAGTAATACCAATTTTATAGCAAGCACTTTCAGTTTGCATGAATGAAAGAATTTTAAAACATGGCAGAGTACCAACAATATGTCATATAGTAATCAATAAAAGAGCTACAATTTAAAGCAAATTGGAAAAAATGCCAATAGTCTGTATTACAAAGCTCTTACCAATCAATAAACTCAAACTTGTAAAATACAGCAATCTCAAAAGCAGTAAGTATTAAGCATAGTTCAATCACGTTAAGAGCTAGCTTGAGGTCCTATTCCATGACTTTGAAGGATCATTCTACTTCCAATATCAAATTCTTTGGCCATAAGAGTGTTTGTACTTAAGTTCAAGTTTTTATGTAGGTTTAACACTCTTCTGTAAATGTAATATTTGGATCCAAGTTTAAGCTACCTATAATTTACCAACACAAGGATTAGGAAAAGAACAAATCCTTCCAGGGAAGTTTGGGTGATTTCTTCAATATGAAGAAATATTTCTTCATATTTCTTCAAAAGAAATATTTCTTCAATTTCTCAGTAGGACGAGTCTTCAAAAATTTAATGGAATATGGAATTCAAAGATAATAGAATATTTCCATGAACTTTTGAAGTCACCTAGTATACATAGAGGAAACCTGGTTAGTTCAAAACCACTACTGGCTCTGAGAAGAAACACAAGGTATGAACTACTGCAAAAAATGAAATATTGCCTATTTCTGCACCAACTTCACAATTGTTACCTTTGAGAGAGTCCTTTCTTCACAGTCACTCTGTTCATCTATCTTAATGAGTGTTGTCTTAGACCGAAGAAGCAAAACAATGAAAGATATGACAAGTGACTGTGATGGAATGTCTGTCCTGATAGTGAGCTCTATCCAGTATTGAAGGATAAAGAACCAAGTTGCACTTAGTGAAAAACTAATGACATAGCAGTGGAGAGGAGATATTTCAACAAATGAATGCAACACTAGATATATTAACTTGTCTATGAGCAGAAATTTGTACAGGCAAGAAAATTGAAGCAATCACTTGTCTATATCAGGAAATTTGGAAGTCAGCTACCTGGCCAACTGATTAGAAGCTATCCATATTTGTGCTCTTTCTAAAGAAAGGTGACCAAAAAGAATACTCAAGTTATAGAACCATATAATTGATATCACACAAATAAGATCTTGCTTTAAGATCCTCTAAAAACAAAGTCAGGGAACTGCTAGAAGTTCTGGCCAGATTTAGAAGAAGACGTGGAACAAGGGATATGATTACTGAAATCAGATTGATATTGGTTCAGAGCAGAGAATACCATAAAGATGATTACTTGTGTTTCATTGACTATGCAAAGGATTTGATTGTGTAAACCATAATAGAAGAATGGGAATTCCAGAACACTTCTTGTGCACATTCAGAACTTCTGTGTGGATATAGAGGCAATTGTGTGAATAAAACAAGGGAATACTGCCTGGATTAAAGTCAGGAATAGCGTGAGCCAGGATTATATCCTTTCACCATATTTGTGCAAACTATATACTGAGAAAATCATCAGAGATGTGGGATGATATGAAGAGTGTGAAATCAGGAATGGAGGAAGGCTTATTAACAATCTGTGATCCACAGATACTTTGCATGCTGAAAGTGAGGAAGACTTGAAGATCTTGCAGATAAAGGGTCTAGTCTTCAGTATGAATTACAACTCAATGTAAAGAAGACCCAAATCCTCACAGCTGCACCAATAGGTAACATCATGATAAACTGAGGAAAGGTTCAAGTTGTCAAGGATTTTGTCTTACTTGCATACAAAATCAATGCTCATGTAAGCACTAGTAAAGAGATCAAAAGACATTTCATCAGGTAAATATGCTGCATGGGATTTCTTTATAGTATTAAAGAGCAGGGACGTTGCTTTGAGGCCTAAAACACCTGACTCAAGTCTTGGTATCTTCAGTTACCTTATACACATGATAACATTGGACTTTAAATAAGGAAGACAGTTGAGGAACCAGTGCATTTGAATTGTGAAGCTAGAAAACCATATAAATGTACTATGCACTGCTAAAAGGACAAACTGATGTGCATCAAAAGAAGTAAGGCCAGATTGCTCCTTTGAGGCAAGGATGTTGAGACTTTATCTTATGTACTTTAGAAATGTTGTGGGAAGAATCCAGACCCTGAAGAAGGACATTACGTTTGATAAAGTGGAAGGGCAGCAAAATGGTGGAAGGTGCTCGACAAGAGAGATCTACTCTGGTTGCATCTGGAACAATCGTGAGGATGGCACAGAATAGGGCAGTGCTTCACTCTGCTGTGCACAGGGTTGCTAGCAATCTGATGGCCTGACAACAACAACAACAACACTGACAAAGACAATGACTGAAGTCTTCAGTATGGATTATAAAAGAGCATAAAGAAACCCAAGTCATTACAACTGGAACAATGAAAAACTTTAAGATAAATGGAGAAAAGAATGACATTATCAAGGACTTTACTGGACTTGTACCACAATCAATACCTATGAGAGCAGCAGCTAAGGAATCAAAGCATGTATTGCATTGAGCAAATCTTCTAAAAACAAAATCTTTCTTAAAGTGTTGAAGTGCAAAGCTGTCACTTTTAAGACTAAGGTGCACCTGATCCAAATAATGGTAGTTTCTGTTGCCAAATATACGTATGAAAGTAGGAAAGTGAGTAAGAAAGACAATCAAAAATGATGATTTTTTGAATTATGGTATTGATAAAAATTGTGGTAAAGAATATTGCAAGTTTGGGCTGAGCCCCGGTGGCATAGTGGTTGTGCGCAGGACTGTGGCCCACTGGGACAGAGTTTCAGTTCCAGCAGTGGGGCTGGTCCTCCTACTCCCAGCACCGGAGAGCAGTGATGCCCAAAAACAAAAACAACAAACAAACAAAAAAGAATATTGCAAGTTCAATGAACTGCCAAATGAATAACTCGATCTATCTTGGAGGAAGAATGCTTCTTG
Organism: Nesogale talazaci; assembly: GCA_004026705.1. Classification (NCBI taxonomy): domain Eukaryota; kingdom Metazoa; phylum Chordata; class Mammalia; order Afrosoricida; family Tenrecidae; genus Nesogale; species Nesogale talazaci. The sequence goes on from PVJH01030210.1 coordinate 23,844, forward strand.
GAAATGAAAGTGTAAGGTTTTGTTTCTAGTACTTTGAGCATGCTCTCAGGATAGGCAAGTTCCCGAAAAAGACCATCATGCTTGGTAAAGCAGATGCATAGTGAAAAAGAGGAAGATTCTTAAAGGGATGTATTGGCATAACTCCTGCAGCCATGGCTCAAACACAGTACCATGTGTAAGTATAGTGCACTACTAGACAAACTTGCTTTGTTTGTTTACTTGTTAATTTTTGCGCATATGATCATTATGAATCTGAACTTAATGGAATCTAGCAGAGGAAAGAAGTAAGAGCAATTAGGAGCAGTTTGAAATAGGAATCATTAAGAAATATAACTAAACATCATCTAGCCAGAGTATATTCTCTGAAATCCATTCTGAGAGTTAAAAGCTGTACATTTAAATTTAGTCAATCTCGTCTTGAGTATTTTTTTATTCGAACACATAGTGGTGGCTTTTGAATCAGTCACAAAATGTAGTCTAATACTAATGAAGCCAAGAGGAATCCTGCAAAGGAAGTGAATTAACTGGCAGAAATGCTGGCATAGTTAAGTCTGGGGGATACTGCATGAAAAAAAAAACAACAAACCAAATCCCAAGACTATCTCTGTAATGTTTCCAACAAGTTTTGCTGTAGCAATAGTGACACTAATACTCTCAAAAAAATCCATGGCCATCAAGTTCATTCTGACTCACAGTGACCCTGTAGGACAGGCTAGAACTACCTCTGTGAGTTCCAGAACTCTGATTCTTTCTGGGAGTAGCAATCCCATCTTTCTCTAGTAGAGCTGCTAGTAGTTTCAAACTATTGACCTTTTAGTTAGCAGTCCAACAAGTAACCACTTCCCCACCAGAGTTGTAAGGATACGAGTTTAGCTACGGGGACAATTCGAAGACTCTACTATTCTGCTACTTCTGATGACTCTCCATGCTTCTGGTTTAAAAAGACGACAAGGTTTCTGGAGACCTTATGTAGAAAGGAAGAAATCTAGGTGAAAGTTAGGAAGATTAGTTCAAGTTTGTTCACTATAGCTTCTTTTAGGTTAATTACTGCTTCCTGATCTTCTAGTGTAATTTGGAAATAAGCTGGTTTGAGGGGCTTCTAAATATTTATATAGAGGGTAAGTCAACAGAGAGAAATAATCTTAAAAAAATCACTGTCATTGAGTACATGCTAAACAA
>PVJH01030211.1:0-25063 GCA_004026705.1 Nesogale talazaci
CCCCCCGCATCCCTCCCTGGCACCGTGTCACCTAATTAAATCAGCCTTCGCGGGCGTCTCCGCTCCCTGCTAATTGTACCCAGGGCTGGCTTCCGGAGGCCACTTCCCCTCCCCCTCCTCTTCTCCTTGCACCCCACTCCCCGAGCCCCAAAACGCTCCCGAGGACGTGGGCCGGGGGGGGGGGGCGGAGTGGGCGCCTGCTGGGAGCCAGGCGGCGGGCGGAGGCTCCCGGGGGGTTTTCTCGGCTAGTTCCACCGCGCTCCCCGCGGGCTCTTCTGCCACCCGGGAGACTGAGGCACCGGCCCGGTCCCCACCCGGCCCTGCGTCCTGCTTCCAGAGCGGGGGCCTCGGTCTGCACTGACCCGGGACCTCGCGGAGGCCAGCCCGAGCGGATCCGGGTAATTGTCTCCCGGACAATTGGCAGACGCGGAGCCGGAGCAGGCGGCTGGGAAAAGCCGGGCTCTCTTTCCCCTTCGCCGGCTGCGCGGGCCGGGCCGGAAGCGGGCGGCTGTATGTACAGATCCGGCCCGGAGCGGCCGGGCGCGCGCCTCTGTCCAGGGTGCTGAACGCGCGGTCCGCCCGCGCGGTCCTCTGCGGCGGCTGAAAATCCTTCCAGTTTGGCGGGAAGGAGCTCCAGGAGCCTAAGCGCTTCCGAGCTCCATATCGAGTCTCACAGCCCCCTCGAGGCAGGGAGCATTTCCCATTTTAAAGATGAGAAGATCGAGGTGTAGGGAGGTTAAAGAACCGGAGCTGGGGATGGTCCCAGGAGACTTTCCCTTTATCCGAAGTGTATGATTTCCTTTTTTTTTTACAGCAGAGCATACAGGCACATGTTACGTGTGCATTAGGTGTAAGTTTTGGGGTTTTTTTTTTGTTGTAAGTTTTTAAAAGTGTGCCTTCTCTCTACCCCGCCCCCCCCAATGTGGGATATTAAGCACATGACGAGGCTCTTCAAAGGGAAGAGAGAATCATACCTATGTTTAAACACGCACTCAGATTAAGGACCAATTGTATTGTTAGGTAGACTTGGTAGGGGCTTTCTGAAAAAGCAAAATCTGAACCAAGATGGAAATTTGGGAAATTTTGACTATGAACCAGGTATGTGATGATAATACTGCCATCAATAATACTCGCTGCCATCAAGTTGATTTCAACGCATAGTGACCCAGAGGGCAGTGCCCCTGGGCCCTGGGTTTCAAGACTCCAGCTCTGGGGAAGCGGAAAGCCTCATCTTTCTCTCAGGAAGGAGCTGGTGGTTTCAGACTGCCCACCTTATGGTCAGCAGTCCAACATGTAACCACCACTCCCTGTTATTAGATGACAGTAGGGATTTGTTACTAATTTTATGATAATGAAATGATGGTTGTTTTTTTGGGGGGGGGCATCACTGCTCTCCGGTGGTGGGAGTAGGAGGCCCAGCCCCACTGCTGGAATTGAACCTCCATCCCAGTGGGCCGCAGTCCCGCGCACAACCACTACGCCACCGGGGCTCAGCCGAAATGATGGGCTTTTTTTTTTTTTAAAGTGCTTATCTTGAAGCTGTTTGTTTCCTTTAGAAAGAGCTATGATGTGACTTACCCAAAGTCACTGAAGATTCTCTGCTCTTCACCCTTCTGTTAGCCTACTACCAGCAGACCTGAGCATGTCTGCCTTTTGGTGTGTTTTGTGGGCCTCTCTGCAGATGTGTGTGGCTTTCTCTGCTTGAGTGGGCATAAGTATACCTTGGTGTATAAAACAATGCATGGCAACTTTTGAGTGCCTACTGTATGCCAGAGGATCCCTGGTGTCATCATGGTTACATATTAGCCTGCTAGAGAGGAGAGAGAGAGAGAGAGAGAGAGAGAGAGAGAGAGAGAGAGAGAGAGAGAAAGAGATTTTTACCCCTATAAAGAGTTAAAGCCCTGGAAACCCACCAAGTCAGTTCTCGTCTGTCCTCCAGGATCATGATGAGTCAGAATTGAGTCAATGGCAGTGTGAGAACTTGACTCTAAAGACATCTTACAGCATCTTAAACTCAGAACAATGTTGGGGCATAGGCTGCACCTGCAGCTATTCTAGTCTTGCAGCTGTAGGAACTAAGGCAGAGAGAGCAATTTGTCTGTGGTCTTACAGCTAGGGGGAGAGAGCTTGGACGCCCATCCTTTTGACTCCACCTCCTAATTTTCTTGCTAATTGGTTAAGCCCCAGTGTGTTTTCACTGTGTGTAAAACTTGTGCCTAAGTATCACTGCAGCCATTGGGTGGAAGTGAGGGACTGTGTGTGTGGTCCCATCAAGGACCCCTCCTGTGATGGGCTGGAAAGGGGGGCACAGGGACTTACAGATCAGTGGGGAAGGACGGTTGACTTAGAAGCAATCAGTCACTAGGCGTGACCAGCTCCACTGAGGAGTTCCACAAATATGAGGGAGCTTCAAAAAGTTTTTTGGGGGAAATGGAATTAAAAGACAATGAAAAATTTCCTGAGAACTTTGTGAAGCTCCACCTCCCACCCCCTTGCAGCTACAGTTGGTTAGAATCTCTCTTTCCTTTATGATAAAAGATGTTGTCCATTGAGCACCTGCCAAGCCTCATTCTTGTTATCAGTAAAGTGGCGATTACCCACCACGCAGAAACAATATATGTATAATTCTTGGCACAGTATCTAGGACACAGTGTAAGAATTTAAGATAAAGAATGGCTTTGGAAGGCTGAGCCCTGGTGGCGTAGGGGTTGAGTGCGGGACCGCGGCCCACTGGCTTGGTGGTTCAAATCCAGCAGCAGCTCTCCAGGAGCAAGGCTGGGCCTCCCACTCCCACTAGAGGGCAGTGATGCTCCCCCCCCCAAAAAAAAAAAGAATGGCGGGCTGAGTCCCGGTGGCGTAGTGGTTGTGCGCGGGACTGCGGCCCACTGGGACGGAGGTTCAATTCCAGCAGTGGGGCTGGGCCTCCTACTCCCACCACCGGAGAGCAGCGATGCCCAAAACAAACAAACAAACAAAAAAGAATGGCTTTGGAAGGGGGGATGAGGAGCTGATATCAAAGGCTCAAGTAGAAAGCGAAGGTTTTGAGAATGATGACGGCAACAAATATACAAATGTGCTTGACACACAATGGATACATGTATGAATTGTGATGAGTTGTAAAACAATTAAAATTAATAATAAAATAAAATCGACCATGCAGAGAAAAAAAAGAATGGATTTTGTTATGGAAGGAAGAGGCAGGAGGTAATACATGAAAACCTGACTTCTATTCAGAGCTGGACATGCTTTTGATCTCCAACTTCATTAGCTGAATGACCTTGAGGAAGCAACTTAACCTCTCTGGGCCTCACTTCCCACTTCTGTGGTAGGCAGATAATCACACTTAAAGAGGTTGTAAAAATTAAATGAGATAGTGTGTATAAAGTGCTTGGCACAGTGCCTAGCACATGGCAAGTGCCCAATAAATGTTTGCAGTTATTACTTGGTACCGGGTGCTTTACATGCCTGCTCTGATCGCTGGTACCACCTTGCAAGGTATTTGCTATTCCAACCCAGGCCATTTTGTATTCCAGATTTGTGCTTGTTCCACTCACCTTGCCATTTGCAAGCGCCACCTTGCTTTCCGCGAATGCTTTGGGGACTTTGTACTGGGGACAACTTGGCATCGTGGAATCAAAGTGAAACTGATAGAGGGGCTTGGGACACAGGAGAAAGAACACTTGCACGGGAGGCCTGGGATTGGAGTTGAAGCCTTAGCGCTGTTATTCATTGTGTGCCCTTAGCCAAGCGACCTTTTCCCTCTCTGAGTCTCACATAGCCGACCTCTACAATGGAGAGTGCACATTAGGTGAATGGCAAGATGCTCTTGGACTCAAGAAACCTGATTGGGATGTGAACTTTTATCACAGGAAGTTCTGAAGTGAATGAAGGAGAGTTTGGGGTGAAGTGGTAAGGCCTAGAAATGTGGCTGCCCCACCATAAATGACAGTGACAGGGAGAACGTGTGACTATACCTCCTTAGAACAAAGTATGACAAGGTGAGCCTGTGTAGGAGCGTGGGGTGATGGAGTGTGTGATCACGTGTGTATGTTTACATGGTGAGTCTGTGTCAGCATCCAATTCTGTGACTGTATAGTATGAAAATAATGACGCTCCAATTAGGTGAGAAAGAACGCATCAAATGAAAAACAGGCTGAGCCCCGGTGGCGTAGTGGTTGTGCGCGGGACTGCGGCCCACTGGGATGGAGGTTCAATTCCGGCTCCCAGGAGCAAAGGCTGGGCCTCCTACTCCCACCACCAGAGAGCAGTGATGCCAAAAAAAAAAAACAAAAAAAAAAACAATGATGTCTCTCAAACACCATAAGACCTGGGCAAAACGAGGGTGTCATATGCATAGCAAGGTGAGTCAACCTTCTAAAGACGAATAGATAATGACGCCATCATTATAAGGGAAAACCGAGAAGAAATGGGGTTCTCACACCCAAGGCTCAGACTTTGAAGACTATGAGGAGGCCAGGGATGGGGACAGAGGCAGGACCAGGGCAGGGACAACAGATTATGGAGGAAGGATGGGAGGTAAAAGAAAGACACCGATGGGGGGGTTGACCAGTAGACGACGACAGGTTCGATTTGATGAGATGGACTGTGAAGCTACACAGAATATGTTTATCTTCAAAACCCAAAACAAGGAGAAAATACCCTCGAGATTCCTTTCCCCTCAGATGTCACTATTGGTCTGAGCGGCTAAAAGAGGAGGGACCATAAAACAGAAGTGGCTTTAGATTCTTTAGTGACAAACAGGTGGGGGGAAATGATGTGAGGATGTGGTTACAAGGGGCATTGATGGGTGGGTGAGTGTAGGAGAGATGTAAGCATTAGAGAGACTGGCCGTGGACCGCCAGAGCAGACAGGAGTGGTGGAGGGTCTCCTATAAAGTAGGCACTAGACCAGGGAAAGACTAGGCTTGATCACGTCCCTTCCTTCCCCTTAGAAGGTCTAGAGGTCGGAGTAACCATTTGGGGTTGACCTGGGCAGATCTGAGATGATGCCATCACACCGAGATGCAGGTCTAGCCTTTAGCCTTGAGCTCTGGACCCAGGACCTCATGTGGAAGAAAGGCCAGGTTGACACTAGAAGTCCCATGGTGGGGAAAACAGAGTTGTACCTTCCCGGTACGGATCAACGTTGCCCAAGAGCCGTCAGAAAGAATGGCAAGGATGGAAGTGGGAATGCCCTGTGACCAGGCAGGCTGAGACAGGCCTCATACTTGCACGGAGGTGGCAGGGTCTCACCTTTCTTTGAAATATTTCACGCAGAACTTGAACTTACGAGGTGGCGATTCATGTGTAGACAGAGAAGACGCATGGACATATATATTTGCACACAAGTATCATCTAGAATCTCACTCAGAACTAAATGCACTGTCATCTATCCAGTTGATGAGAACTCAGAGTGACCTTTCAGGACAGGGCAGACCACCCGATGTGGGTTTCTGAGACGGGAATAGGAACACCATCTTTACAGGAATAGAAAGCCCCGCCTTAGACCTATGTAATCACACACACACACACACACACACACACACCCCTGGAATGTAGAATTAGGGTTTTGGTTGTCTCATATATGAAGAAAGGCATATGCATTTAAGCAAAGGTGAGGATGGGCATGAATGGGGACACATGGTTGGACCTGTTGCTGCTCAATAGACCCCGAGTCACAGCGATCACACAGGACAGGCTGCAAGTGCCCCCTAAGAATGCCAAGGTTATCACTGTTCCGAGGGAAGAAGACTACCGGCTCTTTCTCTCGCAAAGCCGCCGCCCTTTTGGTTAGTAATTAGCACTTAACCATTGAGTTCCTGATATGGTTAAAAAAATGTTAGCTGTGGTAAAAATGTGTCAATAACACAAAGTGAACCATTTTCACTCCCTTGAAGTGTATGTCAGTGATACTGATTGCTCTTACTGTGTTGTTCCACAATTATCACCAACCATTGCCAAAAGTCTCAGTCACCCCAAAGAGAAACTCGGGGTCCTTTGTCAGTATCTTTCATTTTGTGCTCTTCCCAGCCCCTAAGAACGTTTTTGTCTCTATTCATTTGCCTCCTCCAGCTATTTTATACATGTGGGATCATATTTGTGCTCGACTAATGTCACTCAGCGTGTTTCCTATGTTCACGTATGTTAAAGCATGTATCAGAATTTCATGTCGTCCTAGGGCTCAATAATATTTCAATGCATGTCCCATATTGTGTTTGTGCATTCATCTGGTTGTGGATCTGGGTTGTTTCCGCTTTTTTAGCTGTTGTGAATAATGCTTCAATGAACATTGATGGACATGTATCTTTTTTTTTTTTTGAGTCTTAGCTTAAAAATTGTTGGGTACATAGTTAGAAGTGGAATTGCTGGTGATTCTATGTTTGATTTGTAGGGGAGCTGTCAAATTGTTTTCCACATTGGCTGCACCATTGTATACCCTCCTTTCAGTGCACTATGGTTCCAATTTCTCTACATGTCTGATAAAGCTTGTTTTCTGACTATAGCCATCTCAGTGGGTGTGAGGCAGCATGTTCAGGCTTTTGAAAGGGTGCTTTGAGAATGCATGTAAGTAAAATATGTATTTTCTCTCATCCAAGAATTTCATTTTTTCAATTTTATCCTATGGAGATCACCGTGTAAGGGTGAAAAGATCTGTTCACAAATGTATTCATCTCTGATTGTTTAAGTTGGTTTAAAATGGGAATCAACTTAAATGACTATCAACTGGGGACTGGCTTAGTATATGATACAATGGAAGGTAATGCAGCTATTAAAAAATAATTACCTTAAGGGCTGAGCCCTGGTGGCGTAGTGGTTGTGCACAGAACTGTGGCCCTTTGGGACGGAGGTTCAATTCCAGCAGTGGGGCTGGGTCTCCTACTCCCACCACCAGAGAGCAGTGATGCCCCCCCCAAAAAAATAATTACCTTGGCCCGGTGGCGCAGTGGTTGTGCACGGGACTGCAGCCCACTGGGATGGAGGTTCAATTCCAGCTCCACGGAGCAAGGGCTGGGCCTCCTACTCCCACCACCTGAGGGCAGTGATGCCAAAAAAAAAATAATAATAATTACCTTGGGGCTGAGACTCGGTGGCATAGTGGTTGAGTGCGGGACTGTGGCCACTGGCTTGGTGGTTCAAATCCAGCATCAGCTCTCTAGAAGCAAGGCTGCGCCTCCCACTCTGTTCAGATGGCAGTGATGCCAAAAAAAGAGAAAAAAACCCCAAAAAACCCCAAAATAGCTACCTTATTTGTCAGCCCATAAGATGAACTTTCCCCCAAAAAAGTGAGGGGAAATGAGGGTATGTCTTATGGTCCAAAGATGTAGTACCCCAGAACATTTGTTTATGATCCCATGTGCCCGCTTACTGTCTGCTGCTGTTTGCAGGCTGTGGAGTGCTGTGTGTTCAGCGAAGTCCCGCCTCCCGGAGTCTCAATGTCAGTCAGGTCACATGATTGGCACAGCACATGCCTCCTCTCATTTGTTCATGAAAGTGATGATGGTTCGGGCTGAGCCCCGGTGGCATAGTGGTTGTGCTCGGGACTTCGACCCACTGGGATGGAGGTTCGATTCCAGCTCCATGGAGTAAAGGCTGGGTCTCCTACTCCCACCACCCGAGGGCAGTGATGCCCCCCCAAAAAAACAAAACAACAAAAAAAAGTGATGATGGTTCTTAACACCACTGTTGAGTTTACGCTGTTAGATATGACTGTATTTTAATAAATATTTTAGTATACTGGTACTATTTGGTTCAGAATATTTTTTCTTGTTTTCCAGCTCTAAAAACTGGTGTATCTTATGGTCAGGTGCGTCTTACAGTCCAAAAAATACGGTACATAACTCTACACTTGTGGAAAAGGTGCCTTGTTAAGCACTTGGTATTTAATCACGAGATGAGTGGTCTGAACCCATCAGCTCATCCAAGAGAGAAAATGCAACGATGTGGGTCTGTGAAGATTACGGTCTGGGAACGCCCTGGGGCACTCCCTTGTCTAGACTCTAGGGTCAGAAACCTGTCTGAGTGAGAACCTCCCTGACAGCACACAATCACACATGTTTGTGGAAGCAGAATAATGCCCATCACATAATTTTAAGCCAAAGTGCAGATGTTAGGGCAGAACATAGAATTTAATCCTGTTTACATCATCGTGAAAAAAGTTGGTGTAGTATAGCGAGGGAATTGGGGCCTCGGTGCTAGACTGCGTGCCCTCCATGTAAAGACTGGAGTTTGATTCCCGGTCAATGCACCTTATGCACAGCCACCACCTCTCTGTTCATGAAGGCTTGTCTGTGGCCATGAAGCTGAAGAGGCTTCAGGAGATCTTCTAGATGCTGGAAAAGGAGGAAGAAAGACCTGGTGATATACTTCAAAACATCCAATCAGCAGATCTCTGTCAAGACAATCCTGTTGGGAGGGTCAGATTGTTGTCAACCCCCGTAAGATCCATGTTCTTCTCTTCTGAAGATAACTTAGAGCCTAGAAACTAGACATGAGGGCTGAGCCCCGGTAGTGTAGTGGTTGAGTGCAGGACTGCGGCCGACTGGCTTGGCGGTTCGAATCCAGCAGCAGCAAGGCTGGGCCTCCCACTCCTACCAGAGGGCAGTGATGCCTTAAAAAAAAAAAAAAAAGAAACTAGACATGATTCTACACCTGATCTTAGCTCAAAGGCCGAGAAACGATAAAACTAGAAATAATTCCAGAAGCCAAGGATTTACCTGGCTTCTCATCATGTCCTCACCGTGGGGAGCTTTTAAAGCTTCTGCTTGAACACCTTCTGCAGGTGACTTCTTCCCTCTGCAGGTAGACCTCTTCCGTTTCAGGCAGCTTCAATGCTAGAAAGTTCTTTCCTAAGATAAAAGCTAAACTATGCCTCCTGGAAGGTGTGCGTTCTACTCTGTTCCTCATAGAAGCTATTCTTTAAGGGTGGTATTGGGAGGTGAAGCAATGCTCACGGAGAACCCTGTGGCAGAGAAAGTGGCGGACCAGGTCCTTGAAGGGGAGACAGGGGCATGGACCCAGCCACTGCCATGGCCAAGGGGGCGGGCGAGAAAGAGGAAGGCCTTTCAGGAGATGGTGGCTATGACAGTGGGCTCCGTCAAGAGAACAAGATTGAGGATGGCACAGACGAGGTGGTGTTTTGTTCGGCTGCGCATACAGTCAGTCACCTTGCGTTGAAACTGGCTGGACAGCATGGGACCGCCACCACAGCCGCCACGGGGTTATCTGGGGAACAAGCGGACCACACACAGGATTGACGAGTCACATTGTGCTAGGGAATGCCTAGCAATTCGAGAGTGGGGGAGGGTGGAGGGACATGCAGTGTAACAGGGACAATGCCTGCTGTCAAATCCCCTGAAGGCACTTGTGAATTAACGCAACCGTGGATGGCCCAAGGAGTCTTGGAGGCACAGTGGGGGCACACATGTTGGGCTGCTAATGGCAAGGTCAGTGGTATGAAAAACACCCGCCAGCCATTTCCTGGGAGCAAGATGAAGCTGCCTGTTTCCTGAGAGTCACCGTCTCCGAAACACCCGGGGGCAGTGTTACCCCACCCTAGAGGGTGGCTTTGAGTCCCAAGGGACCGGTTGGCTGTGAGTTTGCATTTGAGCTTTTTATGGGCTGCTCGCACAACCTCCGAGTTTCAGTCTCCTCGTGTGTGAAATAGAGATGATGAAACCTATTCGGCAGGACGGTGGTGAAGATTAATATAATGTATTCAGTATGGGCCGGTGGCCCATAATAAAAACACGCGAAGACTTCCTTATTTTTACAAGGTGCTGAAAGATGATTTTGAAATGGAGATCCGGCATGCAGGAAGCTTCTCTTACCCAGGGAGGATAATGCAATTATGGTCTAGCGTGGGCTCCTCTCCTCCGGGTGGACACTGGATGTGACCTGGCTCCCTGCAACTTCCGGTTCACCACCTCTGTCCCCTTCCTCAGACTCCACTGGAGGCCACAAGCTCTGATGCATGTATTGCTCCCTCTGCTTAGAGGTTCCTGTCCCACCTCTCAGGCTCAGATTTAATGATTTGTTCCCCATATCCGACTTTGACCCCTTCCTGTTGACCCAGGACACCTGTGACCTGCCGCTTGCCTCGTGTTCTGTGGTTTGATTCACTGGTTGGTGTTCCTCCTTGACCAGACCTATGAGTTCCCCTACAGCAGGGTCTCCATTTTTTTTTGTACCCCCAAAGACAGCCCATGGACATGCAGAAAATAGTTGGAAAAAGAACAGTTGAAAAACGCTGTGCAGGCTTTTTCCAAAGAAAATCCAACCTCTTTTCTTCTTTCTTTCTTTCTTTCTTTTTTTTTTTGTGTGTGTGGCATCATTGCTGTGGTGGGAGTAGGAAGCCCAGCCTTGCTCCCGGAGAGCTGCTCCTGGATTCGAAGCACCAACCCTGTGGGCTGCAGCCCTGCATACAACCACTAGGCCACCAGGGCTCAGCCCCAACCTCTTTTCTAAGAAGCCCTTGGGATGGTAGAGTCGAGTGACACAGCATTCTACGTTAGCTGGTCACTTACTCCCAATGCGCAGAGGGTCTCATGGCCATGGACAAGTTTGTGGAGTTCGTGGAGCCTTAGATTCCTATCCCAGAAGTTGTTGTTAAGGGTCACTAAGTTGGTTCCGACTTATAGCGATGACAACAGAACAAAACCGGTCCTGGCCTCACCAGCAAGCTACGCTTGATCCCATGCTTGTAGCCACCAGACCGTCCACCTCCTTGAAGGTCTTCCTCGTGTTTTTGCTGCCCTTTCCCAAGCAGGACCTTCTGCAGAGAACGATTCTTCTAATGACACATTCAAAGTACGTATAAAAAAGCTATTATAGGACTTCGTAGCTCACGTGAGCGATTACCCGGCGGCGTCCGGAGGCTGCAGAGAGGGCGGGATGGGTGATATTTGTAATGACTCTCATAATAAAGACAATGGATAGCTTAGGAAAAAACACTATTATAGGGGGGGAAATAATAAGGGTTCCTGGTGGCTGAGGAGGGAAGGGACAGAGGGGAACTGATATCAAGGAGTTGAAGAAGAAAGAAAATGTATTGAAACGGATTGTCATAGCACTTGTCCAAGACTGCTTGAACTATGGTTCGCTATGATATCGGTAAGAGCTCCCAATGCCATGAGGAAACATTAAAAAAAAAAAACAGTGTGTGAGACTATGTCTTGCCATCTCCCTTTCTAAGGAGCATTCTAGTGACCTCTCCCCTAGTCCCCCAAGGCGTAACCCACTCCCTCACCTGGACTCCTTTGCATGGAAATGAAGTCATTGAAGATACCACATCTTGACTCAGGCACACCTTAGTCCTGGAAACGGCATGTTGCTCTTGAACACGTCAGTCTTTGGCAACAGATTTGCCCGCTGCGATCTGTCGTTTGATCCATGCGCTTTGGTTGTAGATATGAGCAGGAGGGTAGAAAATCGTATTCGCCCCACTGAGCCATTAGGGCAATCAGAGGAAACAATGGGCCATGCCTGGGACAGTGATTATTACCGACGAGCAAGGAGTCTTGGGGACACAAATATTGAAGTGCTTGCTATCTGAAAGATGGGTGATTCGAACCCCCACCCCCCACCCCAGGAGCTCTGTGCGGAAAAGACCTGGTGACCACAAAGATTCCAAGCAAGGACTCCTTTGGGAAAGTTGTACATGGTCACAGGGAACCCCTGTGAACCCGGATGGACTAGCTGGCTCCGAAGACAACAACACTATGGGGCTGCCATGGAACCCTGGTGGGGCTGTTGGGTAAACCTTGACTGACTAAGCCCAGGTCGGCAGCTCCCCCATTGTTAGAGTCAGCCAGCCTCCAACAATCCTGGGGCTCTAAGGTGCAACTGTACGGCTTTAGCATACAAAGATCACAGTAAAGTCATAGAAGATAGGAGAGAAGATAACATAAAGGTGTCAGACACATTTGTGGTAGCACGCTCACCTCTGGGGTGGCCAGGATCTCAGCAGCCAGGTCTTCAGAGAGAGAGGGAGGAGGAGAGGAGATCCTCTTTATTCCTGACCAAGGCCAGTATATACTTAGGGGCGGGCAACCCCCCCTGGATTACAGGAAACCACATCCACCACAGGAAAAGGCTGCCCAAGAGGCATATGCATGGCGGGAAGGGATGAGCTAGGGGAGTACATGCAATAGGAAGGGGGGACACTAGGGAGGAGCATGTGACAAGATGGGTGGATCCTTGACTCCAGACGGCAGCCTAACCTTGCTCCTCCTTGAGTTAGCTTGACCTACGGGTTCTCCGTCAAGGATGCAACCCACTATCCTTATCCGGAGGGAGAGGGTCCACTTGGGAGTGGGACAGACTATATGGCTGCTGCCCTCAGACAGAATACCTCTAAGCAGCTGACCTCACAATGCCAGCATGGACAACCTGGGGAGAAAACTTTCCGTATCCCACAACCCAACAGCCACTTGCTTTCCAGGAGAAAGATGAAGCCAGCTGCTCCCAGAGAGGTTGACGACCCCCCAAACACTACAGAGGGGCACTGTGAGGCTGAAGTGACTCATGGCAGTGGACGGGGCTGGTTTGGGAATGAGGGCAACCCACCACACGATCCTTGTGGTTTGGGGGTGAGGTGGTCACATGGAATGTCAAGATGCGGTAGCCCAGCTTTTCCACTTGGCGAGAGCTCTGCTCCACCCTTCACGGCCCAGATTAACGTCACCTCCTCTAGGCACCTTCCCCAACACCCCCAGGAAGCTGACCAGCCCACTGCTCTGAATGTACCACAGTGAGTACGTGCTTCTGTCCTGGGGCTCGCAGGACATTGTCAGGTTAATGGAACCCCCCCTCCCGGCTTATGGGGACTCCAGGAAGGCAAAGACGAGCTCCCCATTTTCCTTGACCCTCCCCATGGTCAGCCATACAGGAAGAGTTCAAAAACTTTGGGTGAATTTGAGGGAGGTTCCAAACACCTCTTGGTGCGGTGGGTTAAGTGTTTGGCTGCTAACCCCAAGGTCAGCAGTTCAAACCCAGCAGCAGCTCCTTGGGATGAAAAAGAGGCTGCTTGCTCCTGTAAAGAGTTACAGCCTGAAAACCCCAATGGAGCAGTTTTATTCTGACCTATCGCGTGAACTCCTGGGTCACCAGGAGTTGGACCCGGCTGGAGAGCAGTGGGAGATGAGTTGATTTAACAAGAGCAGAAACAGGAGGGAGGAGAGGGGTGCTGCAGCATTGCCAGGGAGTGGGGCCTGTTTGGTGCCCTGGCGTGTCCACTATGACTGCTGTGCACAGGTGTATCCCCTGGACATGATCAGGTCCATGATGATCCTGAATGCCTCATCATCATCATTGTCGGCATTTGCCTTGCAGGTCACGGTCTTTTGAAAGCATTTTACATGGCCTTCTGGCTTCCACTCTTTCTCGGGGAGGGAGGTTTATGGGGCAGATATCATATGTCTCATTTTACAAAGGGGGAAACTGAGAGCCAGAGGACTTGCACCAAAAAACCTGGACCAACCGAAGCATCAAACCCACTGTCATCAGCCCATTCTGACACCCAGTGAGCCTATGTGGGGTTTCCGAGATTGGACATCTTTGGGGGAGCAGGTATCTCCACTTTTCTCCCGGGGCTTCCAAGCGCTGACCTGGCCGTCAAATTGCCCGGCACTTAACCATCAGCGTCCTCGGACTCTTAGAGGACTTGCGTATACTGCCATCAAGTCTGTTGGGACTTTCAGCAAGTGGCCCCACAGGACAGGGTGGAACTCCCCCTGTGGATTCCCCAGGCTGTCAATCTCTCCAGGAGCAGAAAGCCGAATCTTTTTCCCACTGAACAGCAGTGGTTTCCAATGGCCAGCCTGGCAGATCGTGGCCCAGCACACAACCACTGGGGCTCCCTCTCAGGGCCCTTGGTGGTGTTGAACTGCCAACCCTGCAGCTAGCAGGCCAAACGCCTCTCCATTGGGCCGCTGGCACCAAACCCCAACCAAACTGAGTGCCATCGGGTTGATGCCCGCTCACTGCAATCCTACAGGGTGGCGTAGACTGGCCCTGTGGGTTCCCAAGACTGCAGATGTTGATGGGAGGGGAAAACCCCCTATCCTTCTCCCAAGGAGCGGCTGGTGGTTTCGAACTGCGGGGCCTTCAGGACCACAGCTGATGAGTCACCACGGAACACTAGGACTCCTCATGCCCTGGCCCGGGACCCTCAATGACTTATCAGAGCTCTGAGAGCAGCCCTCCTGTCTCCAGCAGCCCCCAAACCTCAAGGGTAGCTGGGCGCTGGCACGAGTGGGCCTGTCCCTTGCACCCCCTCCCCCCAGGGGGCTGTCTAGGCATGGGAGGGCCTCACCCAGCGAAGGGGCACCCTCTCCAGCTTCGGCCCCCACGTTGGACCTCTTCCTGTGGCTGCTCAGTTGAACGTGGGTGTCTCACCCAGATTCCCACTGCTTAGGGGTCAGCTGGTGGGGGGTAGGGGAGTGCTCACGGCATAGGCCAGGGAAGCGCAGGTGGGTCCTGTACACCCAGGGGTGCTCCCAGAGCCTTCTATCCATCTTCGTGGGGGACGGACTGAGGCTTAGGCCACCCGCGGGTGCCTGGGGGCGGGAGCGGGGAGCGGTGGGTCCCGGGCAGTGGCCTCTCCCAGCCGGCCTGGCCGCATCCTGGCTCCCCACGGGCGGCTTTGTCGCTCACCCTCCCGCCTGCCGCCTCCCCCGCGCCCTCCACTTTGGGGATAATTTAACGTGTTTCACACTAACTTTCCCGTAATGGCCGCGGAGCCTTGGAAAGGCGGCCTCCTCGCTAATGGTTATCTCGAAGCCCTGCCCCCAGCCATCCTGTCAGGAGTAAATAGGAGCTGACACAGTCATTTGCTTAAATTTTCCCCGCACTTTTGCCGCATTTCCCTCCAGAGGATACCCCTGAAACAACAATTATTTGAAATGTCACGCGTTTCTGCCCCTGGGCTACCAACAAATGAACATTAAATCTATTAACAGCAAAAAAAAAAAAAAAAAAATTAAATGTTTACTTTTCCAAGAAGGTGTGGGGGGCCGGGAGGGGCCGAGGGAGAGGCAGAGACAGGCGTCCGGAGAGGTCCGGACGGAGGCCCAGAGCTGGGGACAGGGGGACAGGGACAGGTCACTGTCAGTGGAGAGGACACAGGGAGACACCGAACAGGACAGACAATACAGGGAGACAGGTGCAGGGTAGGGGGTGGAGGGGGAGAGAGAGAGAGAGAGAGAGAGAGAGAGAGAGAGAGCTATCCAGTCCCTGAAACTGAGGCCAAGCTAGACACACATAGAAAGACAGATTCCGTTTTAAAAGCGACATGAACCCAGAACCCAGGGAAGCAGTCTCTCTCAGCGGTGTGTGGTATAAAGGCCTTGCAGGCGGGCATGCAAGACTTGTGGGACTGCCGGGGCATCCTGGTGGGGAGGGCAGGGGGCAATGGTGGGCGGCGTCTTGGCTGCCTTTATCAGGGAAGCCTGAGGAAAGAGCTAGAAGCTGGACAGGAGGCTTCGAGCAAAGCAGACAGGTCTCCTGGGGCCACTGCCAGTTAGTTCACGGTGTGACTCAGTTTCTCAGCCTGTGCCCTAGAAGCAGTTCCCTGGACCTCCTCACCACTGGGGTGACCTGCACATCAGCTGGACGTGCTTCCTGATGTCCGTCCGTCCGTCCGTGGGTCTGTGTGGCCCTCAGTTGTGGAGAAACATGGAGGGGGGAGTGTATGATCTTGTGCTCTGATTCTGTCTCAGTCCGCCTTCCCTGGGGATGTCCTACATGCCATGGACACTCGTTCATGGGGAGTGACCCAAGAGAAGAGCAACCAGCTCTCTGGTCCTGGAGGGCCACTCTGGCCTTGACACTGCCGGCCAGACCAGGCAGGCTCCGGGAAGGATGAGGGAGGGGGTTTAGTGTGTCAGACAGTGAAAGGCCAGCGGAGGGCTCCCGGGCGTGGGGACGGATGGAGAGGTCAGGGAGAAGGTGCAGTCAATCAACCAAAGCAGGGCGGGTGAAGCTGTGGCCAGCTCCTCTTTCTCCTCATCTTGCATCTTTTGGTCCTCCATGCGACGTTTTCCCGGGTAAAATTAAAGGGTCACATCTCATTTATTAGGTGGCAGGGGCCATTCTCTGGGTCTTGGCCCACTCAGGAAGCTAGGCACCCCTTAATTCCAGTTTCCCTTTCTGAGGTCCACAAGTGCACGCTGGGGGCTGTGGGTGTAGGTGGCCTGGACGTGAACACTCCCCCACCTACCTGTCCACCTCGGTACCTGAAGCACAAGAAGCTTGGGTGGGCATCTGTTCCCCCAGCACTGCTTTCCATCGGCACGGTGTTAGCCTCACGTCAACTCAGACGCTGAAAAATCCATCCAGAGTGCACACACACACGCATGCACACACGCATGCACACATATGCTCGCATTCTCTGGGGAACTATAACCTTGTAGAGGCAGACGGACATCCAAGGTGAACCCCCACCCCTGCCTGGCCACCCCTGTCCTGCGATTCCAGAGGCGAAGGGCAAAAAGGTGTGCTTGCTGTCATCTCAGAGGCTATCTGTCTGTCTCTGACTAGAAAGTTGTGTCCGTGTGTGTGAGGCTGACAATGAAAATGCTCCTGTGTTTTGACGCGTTGTCTTTGAATGTGGACATGTTGCCACATCCAAGGAAGCTCTTAGGTGTGTGTGTGTGTGTGTGTGTGTTGTGCATGTGTGCATTTGTTGGGGGGGGTGGTTTGTGTGTCTGTGTGGTTGTGTGTGACTGAGAGTGGATGGTGGGGGGCGTGGGGGGGTGAGTGCTATTTAAATAAAAAAGAAAGGAAGTGAATCAGGGTCGTTTCCATTTTAATTGTAAAACAGATAAGCACTAAACACTTTGAAAAAGTAAATGACTTGAGAATAATTACTCTCTATTACCCAGCGTCCCAGGGGGGCAGTTGGAGGAGCCCAGATGGCTACAAAAATGGGATTTAGCAGAAAATTGAAGACATTATTCACCGTAACACATTATCAATTACCTTCATATCAATTACAATAACCTTACATTAGCGAGGGGCCCGGAGACCCTCACGCCCTGAGACTGTGGAAACACCACCGCCCCCGTGGGGGAGG
Organism: Nesogale talazaci; assembly: GCA_004026705.1. Lineage (NCBI taxonomy): Eukaryota > Metazoa > Chordata > Mammalia > Afrosoricida > Tenrecidae > Nesogale > Nesogale talazaci. The sequence continues at coordinate 17,071 of PVJH01030211.1, forward strand.
GGACGAGGAGGGGTAAGAGGGTGGGAGGGGACTGGGCGGGTCTTGCTTCCTCCTCGCTCCTGGAGATGCTGGGGGCTCAGACCTTCACACCCCATTCCAGATCCCTGCCCCCCTGTATGTCCTCTGTCCCAGCCCCCTGGGCAGGAGGTTGGCTGGAAGATGGATGGTGGGAGCAGAAAGTGGGTTGAGGAGGTGAAAGGATGCCAGGCTGAGAGGCAGTGGAGATGGGGAAAGGTGGAGGTGGAGGTGGAGGTGAGGAGAGACAGAGGGGAGAGGGCAACCAAAGGAGGCTCTCGGGGGCCGAAGGAATCCGAGAGGCTAGCATTGAGAACTTGGAAAGGGGGCCAAAGTGCTGAAAAATTGCCTTCTAGAAATTCTTCCTTTATTCTGTGGTCATCGACTATTCCGTCCTGTCCTCTCCACCCCCCACATTCTAGGCACTTGAGGCTTCTCTCGCCCCTTCTGATTCCCCACTGCTCATGCCTTCTCCTAAGCCACTTCCGTTTCTGAAAAGCTCTCCCTGCCCACGGTCTCAGAGCTGAGTCTGGGTGGAGAGTGAGGGCCTCTGAGAGGGGGCTGGACCCAAGCCATTGAGAAGTTACAGGGCAGTGAGTCTCCCCCTTCCTCACACCGAGATCCTTTCACACAGTTCCTCATGTGGTGGTGAGCCCTCCCCCCCCAAAATTATTTTTGTTGCTACTTCGTTACTGTCATTTTGCTCCTGTTATGAATCAGGTGACACTTGTGAAAGGGTTGTTTGACCCCCAAAGGGGTCGTGACCCACAGGTTGAGAACCACTGCTCTGAGAATGCAGTAGGAAGCTCAGAGGGAGACTAAGGGAAAACTTCTGAGAGAAGGGCTCCTGGATGTACTTGGGTGTCTGCGCTGTGACCTCTGGGACGATGGCCTGGCAAATCAGGGGGACTCTGGAAATGGGGGGCTCGGCAATCGAGCGAGATGGGAGAGTGTGTGGGTGTCCACTCTGACTTCTCCCTGCTCTCCTGTCACTCGCTGCCACCGCTGCCACGCCCCCCCCCGCCCCCACCCTCACCAGCTTTCACTGGCCAGTGGGGAAGCAGCCAAGCCAGCCTCTGCATTCGGCCTCTGCTCCGGACTGAACACTTGAAATGGGAGCAGGCCAAACTGAGATGTACTGTATGTGGAAAATACTCATGCCTGTTGGATTTTGAAAACATGGTATGAAAAAACAAGTGTAGAACATCCCGGCCATGCTTTGTAAATAGTGATTAGCAGGAACCCTAGTGGTGCAATAATGAAGCACGTGACGGCCAACCGACTCAAAGGTCAGTGGTTCGGACCTACGGGCTTGCTCCATGGGAGGGAGCTGCGGAGGACTGTTTCCATCAAGATGGAGCGTTTGGGAAACCAAGACTATCCATTCTCCTCTGTTCTCTAGGCCCACCCCGTGTCAGGGCCACCTCGATGGCAGCGGTATTGATTATCTGCTCAGATGATATTGCTTTGACTCTTGGAGTCAAAGGAGTGGTGTGGGTTAGGTAGAGGGCTGCTAACTGCCACGTGGGGGGGACTCAAGTTCATGAGTCGATTTTCGGGAGAAAGATGAGGCTGTCTGCAGCCACAAAGGCATGGAGAGCCCTGGGAGCCCTTCATCGAGTTCCGGGGAGTTAGAATCAACTCGGTGGCAGTGGGTTTGGTTTATATTAGTTTAAATTAGATATTTCATTTAAAAATCATCTCACCTATTTCTATTTTAAATGTCGTGGCTGGGTAACTTAAACTGCAATATGTGGCTGGATCACATTTCGATTGGCTAGTGCTGGGCTAGGGAAGGGAGCGATTGGTGAGGGAAGAATCCTGGGTCTCTCTTCCTGGGGTTCCAGCCAACGAAGGAGTGGATTTGCAGTCTGGAGAAAGGGCAGTAGCTGGGCGTGGCATACCTGGCTGGTCTTGGCCTTTCCTGTCTGGATAGTCAACAGTAGGCTCACACTTACACCCTCAGTTGGCATCCACCCTCCCGGGGAGCACCCTGTGCGCATACAGAAAAAGAAGAAGGAATCACGCACGTACACAAAGCCCACCAGCCTTCCTGCCACCCAGCCCGTCCTGGATTGCCAGGACCCCCTCAGAGAAGGCCAGGCCCTGTGGGTTTCTGAGACTGTCACTTTTCAAGGGTAGAATGCTTTACCTTGCCCCCTTCGGAGTGGCTGGTGGTTTTGAACTGCTAATCTTGTGGTTTTCAACCCCACGTAGAACCACGATGCCACCAGGGCTTTAAAAAATATCACGGGGCTTCAAAGAGTTCATGGAAAATGGAATGGAATGCAAGTGGCATTTCCTCCACCAACTTCCTTGAAGCCCCCTCATTCTTCCTGCTTCTTTGCACAATCTCACACCCACCCAAGTCATGCACGAGGGCATGCATTTCCCACACCATGCCATCTTCATGTAGACACACACACACACACACCCTACTGCACACACACAGAGCTGGGCAAGAAGGGCAGGCCTGGGCAAAGTTGTCAACTTGATTCATGGTGTGTGTGTGTGTGTGTGTGTCCAGGGGAGTGAGAGCTAATAGGGCCCCCCTTCCCCAGGCTGGGCCCAGAGGACTAATTGCCAGTAATGAGCTAAAAGAAGCTCAGAGCTGGCCTCAGGCACAGGATGAAGATGTTTCCAGAGACCAGCCAGAATCTGTCCTGCTGTTTTGTTGATAGAAAATCCTTCTCCCCCGGTGTCCCCTCTCTGTCTCTGTCTCCCCTCCTGTGGCTTCCTCTGGTTCTGCAGCCTCTGACAGTCGGTGGGTCCAGGCAGAACCCTGGCCCTGCCTCTGTCACCACCTCTCTCTCCCTTCCCCCAATCATCTACCCCGCCAGGACAAGCGCCCTGGTGGCCTAGTGGGCTGGGGATTGGGCTGCTGACTATACGTTTGGCTGTTCAAGCCCACCAGCCTCTCCCAGGGAGGAAGACGAGGCTCTCTGCCCCCATACAAACGGAGAGTCTTAGAAGTCCGGGGTGCAGCTCTGCTCTGCCCTATGGGGTGACCACGAGCAGGAATGGGCACTCCGGCAGTGGCTTTGGTTTGGGCTTCTCGTCAATCTCCAGTGAAGGTCCCCGGTACTCAGAGCAGCGAGGGTGCCAACAGCGGGGCCAAAGGGCAACCTTAGCTTAGGAGGCTGGCTGTGAGTGGCTCTAAGGACCACCTCTCACAGTGAGATCGCTCCAACCATGTACTGGGGCAGGGGCAGGCGCCCCATCCCTGAAGGGCTCCAGCAGCACCGTCGAGGAGGCTGGAGAAAGGCTGCCCGCTCCCCTGGAAGGGGAGCCAGCCAGGATGTCCAGTAGGAAAACAAAAAACAAAAAACCCTCCCACCGCACTAGGACTCCGAGTTGGATGAGTACATCTGCTCCAGAGGGCTTTCCTGACGCTCGTCTTTGTGGAGGCAGAGTGTCAGGGCGCTCCTCCCCGGCACCACTGGGCAGGTCCCCGCTGATCTGTAGGCTAGTAGCCACACACTTCACTGTTCCTTTCACCCAGAGACCTACTATTATAATAAAAGGTAAAACCACTAGCATCTAAGTGACTCGGACACCTAGCGATGCTCTACAGCAAGGATTCTCAACCTATGGGTTGTGACCCCTTTGGGGGCCGAACGACCCTTTCACAGGGGTTGCCCGATTCCTCAGAGTACCAAAATGACAGTGATGAAGGAGCAACAAAAATAATTTTATTGTTGGTGGTGGGGGAGTCACCATTACATGAGGAACTGTATGGAAGGGTTAAGGCATGAGGAAGGTGGAGAACCGCTGCCCTAGAGGGTTTCAGATACTGTAAATCTTTTTTTTTTGGGGGGGGGGCGCCACTGCCCTGAGACTAAATCTTTTTTTGGGGGGGGGCATCACTGCCCCCTGGTGGGAGTGGGAAGCCCAGCCTTGTTCCTGGAGAGCTGCTGCTGGATTTGAACCGCCAACCCTGTGGGCTGCAGTCTCGCACACAACCACTGCGGCACCGGGGCTCAGTCCGAGACTAAATCTTTACAGGACTAAGTGGCCTCATCTTTCTCCTTCAGAGTGACTGGTGAGTTCAAACTGCTGAACTTGCAGTCAGCAGCCCGACATGCAAACACCAGCATTAACTTCAACTTGTAATAATTATCCATAAGTGATGAATACTGTCATTGGTTGATATGAATGTTATAACTGCTAAGGGTTACATGTCCATAAAATGTTCACATGGTTTACATCTTCACCTACTTCCCTTTATGCTCAAACCCCGCTGCAAAGGATCAGGGAAGTCTGGCCTAACGGGTCTGAGGTCACGGGTCTGCTCAGTGACACATGAGTATTTGAACCCAATTTATCTGAATATTCTGCCCATACCATTCTCACTAAATCTCATGTACTTATTCCCTCTACAAACATTCGTTTTTCAAATAGAGATCTCATGATTTCGCAAATAAGGACCCAAAGGGACAAGTGCCCTTAGGCTTTAAGAAGTTTGGAGTATCCATGAGGACAGGGACATCTGAATGCATCTGGGGAACACTCAAAGACACAGTGGCCAGAGGTGGAGACAGGGAAGCCCAGCACCCCTCCCTAGCGATCAGCTCCTGTCTCCAGGAGTGCCTCCCCCCCCCCACCTCCACCCCCACCCCCCATCCCCATGTCCCATCAGTGAGGGCCAGGTCAGCCGGGAACAGGCTAGAGTCCCTCCCTCTCCGCCTCGCCCTTTAGATCTGGAGAGGGGGAAGAAGGATTGGGAGGAAGGGAGAGCACCGGAGGGTCAGAAACCAGAGTGGGACAGGGTAGGGGTGGCTCACAGAGATTTGGAAGCTGTTTATGATGCAAATATGTGTAAAAGCTCTGCATTGTCTCCCCGGAGAAAGGAGCCTAAAATTGAAGTCTAATTATAACGAATGATTGTTAATGAGTTGTCTAAACATAATAGATGGAAAGAATTAAACGCCCAGAAGAAACAGGGTTTCATTAACACACAATAAAGAAACCACAAGTGGGGTAAACAGAGCCCTCCCTTGTCATGGAAGATGCCCCCTGCCCTCCCCCATGGGTGAGCCTAGCAAGTAAGGCCAGGGTCCCACATCTCAGGTGATCCTGCATGTCGGGGGCGCGTCCCTCATGAGGACCATGTCCACCGGGGTGGGAACTGCCTGGGACCAGACTTGTTTGGAGGCCCCTCTGCGTGGCTCCGCACCTGCGTCACGCACAGTAGCAGCTCGGCAGGAGTTTGGCCAAGGAAGCGAGCATGTGGTGGTGAGCAGGTGTCTGTCCCCCGTGTGGAGACTCAAGAAGACACCTTTCTCTCCGGTCAAGAGCAGTTCCTGGGCTTCGGTAGTCCTGCCTGCAGTCATCCTCCTGCTCCGGGCGGGGAAAGCCACGATCATTGTATACAAGAACAGGGTCTATGCAGGAACGTACACAATGCTGTGCAACGGCAGTCACACTCCCTTGGGAGGTTGGAAGGAGATCCGAGATCATCTCGTTCAAACCAGATCACCTAACACAGCTGAGGCCACTGAGACTCAAAGCGGAGGTGACAAGTCCAAGGTCACGAGCCCGATCACGTCATCTTCACCCAAGGGGCTCTAGTTTTCAGAAGTCATCACCTTGTACATGCATGGCTTGGCGTAAGGCCGCCCACACGGTAAGATTCTGTTCTGTCTACTGATACACCACACACACAGGCAACCCCCTAGGCCCTGACTCTTCCGGGACATGAATGCTTAGGGGCCTTAGGGGGCGGCGATCACGCTTCTGTAAGTGGCTGAGCAAAGCCCAGGGGTCCTAGGAAGGCCCCCTGCTCAGGAGCACACACACATGGGCTGTTTGGAGGGGAGAGCAGGAGAGCTGGAGAGAACTGGGCTTTGACTGACAGGTTAATGAAGCGAGTTATACTGGTGGTGTAACTGCAGAGGCAGGCTGTGAGCAGACACCCACACCCACACACAAACACTCACACCCGACACACTGGTGACACCCCGCAGGGCTGAAACTAGTCTCTGAAGGGGTCTTCCCACATCTAGACGGAGGGCTCTGGGCCCCCCCATTCCTCACTTCCCAGGGCGCTTCTGGTTTGGCAGACACTTGCGGTCGCAAGCCCTGCCTGGATGAGGAGACCAACTGAGCCCTGGCTCTCTGTGGTCACTGTTGGGGTGACCTCACCCACGGAGAGAGACCAAAGCTCAAGGTCCCCCTCAAAGACTTGTCTAGGCCGGCCTCCTGGTGGGGAGAGAGAGGGGTCCGTTGGCCTTGGGCGGCATCCTCTCACCTAGACTCCCTGCCTCCCCACCTCCCAAGCCCAGGCAGCCTCCCCTCCCCCTACCTTCGCCCTTCCTTTGACCCCGCCCCCCTTGGAGCCAACACTGATTGGCTGCCACGCAGGCAGTGCCGGCCAACCAGCCCCCGCAGCGCCAAGAAAAGTTAATTTGGAGTTCTGGTCTCCTCCCAGGATGCATTTGGGCGGCCGCCCGTAATGAGATGCATAATTGCGGAGGCCTGCCAACAAAAGCAGGCTGGATTTAATTGAGTCAACGCATGGCCATTAATAATCTGACGGCAGTCCTCCCCACCCCGCCCCACCCCCACCCGCCATCATCCGATGCCTTGTAGCCCCCAATCCACTGGGCTCCGATGCCCGGCCAGGTCCCCCTGTTCCAGGGGAGTAGAGCGGATGGTTCCCTGGCCTGCTCAGTGTCACTAATGCAAAAGGAAGCCCCCCCCCCAACTGCCAAGGACATCTCATGACGAACCTGACCATCAGCACCCCTTGACCGCATCCCCACGCCCCACCCTCAGCCCTTCCAACCATTCCACATAGGTAGCGGGAGCTTCGGTCCTGCCAGGCAAAGGGCTTGGGCCTAGGAACACGGTAACCAACACAGCCACGGCCAGACTCTTGGGGCTCCCCTAGTGTCTTCTCGAACTCTTCATGCTCCTGATCCTCACCCTGTCCCCACATACATCCACACCCAGGGCCCCTCCCACCCACTCACATACACCCTCCCCCATGTGCTTGCTCCCTACTCCTGCCCCCAGGTCATGTTCTCAACCTGTCCCAGTAGGATCTTATTCAGACCCCTGTCCATGATAAGCCATGTCTCATAGACCCATCTCCAGCATCCATCCCCCACCCCCACATGCTCCAAGTCTCTTGCCTGTCCTTTTACACGGGTAAAGCCCTGTCCACACACCCACCTCGACACCTGCTTTCCTTCCAGAAGCTCACGCTGTGACAGATTTCCAGGAACCCTGTATGACTGCCCCGCGGGGGTCCCCGTCCTGTCATTTATGCACAGCCTCTGTCCCCTCCCACCACCCTTTCAGGGCCTACCCTCAGCGGCCCACAAGCCTGATGCCAACCCAAGTGGGCCCCTCTCTGGGAGCTGTTCTTGCATCTGTAAACTAGAGGGAACATTAGCAAAGCTCTCCTGGGGTTGGTGAAATCATTTCACCAGCAAACCCACATACAGTGCTTGGCATGGAGCCTGGCACCTGTGAGCAGGTCCCAATGCTCGTGGTTCCAGGTGTTGGTGGTGTTGACTCTGACTCATGGGGACCCTAGGTGACCGAGGACAACAGCCCCCAAGGAGTTCTCTGGGTTCAAGGTGGGCTAGAATGGATTGACAAGGTCTTTCACCCTCCTCTCACCCTTTCTGTTGGCAGGGAAAGGCTTCACCTGTTTGCCACCACATCTCTTTGTTGGCGACTAGCTGTAGGGGCAGGGATCCACGAAAGTCGCCCAGGCTGAGGAGCCCGGGGTCCTGAGTGATCCCTTAGTGATCCCTGCATAAGTCTGCAGAGGCCTGGTCTAGCCCCTCTGTGTACAAGTCCCTGGAGGGCAGTCCAGGCCAAGCGAGCCTGGACTTCATGCCTTCCCAGGAAGGAAGGGGTGTTTGTCTATATCCTCCCCCCTCCCCCCCCCCCACTTGACACCAACTCTCCTTGAGAAACCTAAACTGCAAGGGGTGTGGGGTCTAGCATGCTTTTCTCAGAGAGA
>PVJH01030212.1:0-25135 GCA_004026705.1 Nesogale talazaci
GGAGATGAGATGACAGAATGGGTCCAACAAGGGTCTCAGGAGCCTCATCTGCTCCCTAGTGCGCACGGCCGGTCTCCACTCCAGTTCCTCCTTGGCTGAGTGCTGCGGAGTTAACGTTCTTTCCCAAGTGTCTCCTACTTCTCTAATTCGGAGTTTCTGCTTCCGGGGTGCATCCCCTCACCCTGGATGGATCTGATTCACAGGACACCCTTCCACACATCGGCCACCTGCTCGTGCTCTGGCTCCTTCACAACTTCTTGGTCTGGTTCCCTGAATTCCCCCAGAGGGACCAGTTTGGGGTGATTTCCCACAGAGAGCGGGGAGTCCACACAGGCCTCCCTGGCCCAAGCCGACAGACCACAGCCCTCCTCAGCTCAGCCTCGCCCCCTCTCCCCTCCGGAGTGAACTTCTTCTCCGAGGTCTGGCCTGGCCGCGGCACTCCCCACTCACTGCTAGAACTTGGAATTCCCTCTCTGTGGGGCCTGTCCCGGGCCTGAGCTGTGGAGGAAGTCAGAAGTGAGCCAGTCCCCACCGCGGCTTTGCCGTGAGTGAGCCAAGTGTGTGCTGTCAGGGCAGAAAGAGCCCCCACCCAACAACCTGGTCCCTGGAGATTGCCCCTGAGAAGGAAATGATAGGGTCTCTTGCACCACTGACTCCTCCCCCATGCTCCCTCCTCTGCCCCCAAGCACCACAGCAAACACAGTCCAAAGTTTTCAAACGGCCCATGAGACTCTCCTCCTCTTCCCAGTGGAGCGAGTTTCCTGTCCACGGGGCTTGTTGCATGGTTTCCTCCACAGCTTCTGGACGGGAGGCCTTGACAGTACTCATTTCCCCACAGACCATCCTACGCAGGGGAGGGGGAGCAGGGGGCCGGCGAGAGAGTCATCCAGGCATGACCTGCTGGTCCGCTGGTCCGTGTCTGGGCCCTGGGGCCGCGAAGGAGATGGGATTCCTCAGAGTCAACGTTGGAGGAGGACGGTTCAGAGTTCTGCATCTGAGCGAAGACCAGAGATGGAAATAATGGCAGAATGGGTTGGGGTGGGGGGAGTCGCTCTGCCAAGAAGGCTCAGCCAGTGGGTGGGGGAGTCGGGAGAGGCAGGGGGAGCAGGAGGTGCCAGCCAGCGGGTTTGGAGCACAGGCTGGGAAGAGGGTGGTCACGGGCAGCCCCCACGGCTCTACAAAGAGCAGTATCAAAGCTGGAGGCAGGAAAGGGCGCTATGGCCCCAGTCTGGCCGCTGGCAGGGAGCAGCTAGAGGCCAGCTGGCCGTGGGGAGGTGGTGGGGAGGGTCAGAGATTAGCATGAGACCACGACCAAAGGCTTGGGAAGAGGCCTGCCAATGGGAACTACAGCCAAATCTACCACCATCCAGTTGACCCAGAGCCATCGTAGAGGACAGCCAGAGTTGCTCCTGGAGGTTTCCAAGGCTGGATCTGAACCACCCACCTGGGGGGTTATCGACCCAACCCCGAAACCGTCATGCTACCAGGGATCTCTGCCTGGCATGAGGAAAATCAAACAAAGTGAGACAGTGCCATTGAGCTGATTCTGCTTTGCAGCGCTGCGAGAAAACGGGAGAACTGCTCTGGTGAGTTTCCCAGACAATAAAGCCTCATATTGCACCTCAGACCGGCTTCCAGGATTTGAACTGCTGCACTTGTTGTGGTTGGCGGACCAGAGAGTAAGCCACCACACCACCAGGGCCCCTCAGGAAGCTCTAGGAGAGAAAGTGTTTCCTCATCTATTCCAAATTCTAGAAGCCACTTGCTTTCTTCACCTCATGGCCCCCACTCTTCATCAACAAAAGCACCAGAGCTGCAGCTTCTCTCCCCCCTCTTCTCCTGTGGACCCACCTGGATGCCCCAGGACTCTTGCCTTTCAAAAGAGTCTCAATGGTATCATGCCACCAGTTTCTTCTGCCACATAGGGCAGCAGGGTCCCAGATTCCTGGGGTTTGGACATAGGCACCATGCTGTCCCCCCCCGCCCCCATCTCACCCAAACACACAACACCAATTGCGAGAGTCACCAGTCTGGCAGGCCAACGTCCTCTCAAGATTGGTCACCAACAGCATCATTCAGATGCATCCCTCCTCCTCCAGGCCCCCTGAGTCGGTGTCCACCTCTCACACGCAGAAGAGGCCAGTGAAAGCACCGTGGTGCGCGCGGGCCAGGCACTCCTCAGTCCTTAACGAGGCATCCCTGCTCTTCAACGCTTGAAGAGGCAGATTTGCCCAATGAAATATGCCACTTAAGGCCTTGACTAGTGCTTCCCTGCACAGCGATTCTGGGCCCAAGCAAGGTGAAATCCCTGACAACTTCAATCTTTTCTCCAGTTACCATGATGCTGTCTGCTGGCCCAATTGCGAGGGCTTGGATTTTCTGGGCACGGAGTTCCTGGTGGGACAGAGGTCATGTGTTACGCTCTGACCTGCTTGGCTCGCAGAAGCTCAAAACCCCGAGCAGCTCTGTGGGAGAAAGACGGGGCTTTTGTGTCGGTCACCTCATCCGGTGTCAATTTGAGGCTGAAGCGTGTAGGGGTGGAGATAGCCAAGGAGATAGCTCTGTGGGGGCATGGCCTTCTCCTCTGGGAGTTCTGGGAAATGTGTCAATTCTTTCTTGGAGGCAGAGACACTATCTCTCTCCGTTCACTTCCTTAGAGAATTTCCACGACAACATTCCCTAAGAGACATTGCAGCTGACGAGACACGTGGCGGCCTGCTGATAGATCCTGAGCTCTGGAACCTGCAGGAGCCATGGGGAGACCCCTGCCGGCTTTGAGATGCTTCTACCGCCACCGGATACACAAGACTCTGCCCCCACTGGTCTGTGATTGTCCTGGTGTCATTGCATGGGACTTGTGAGTTGGTATATGGACTCATATTGGACTTAGGACCTTGGACTGGACTGGGTTGGGATGTTTTCTTAATGTACAGTTGCTCTGTATATAAAACTCTTTCTTAGACACCTATGAGTGTTTATGACTTTGTTCCTCTAGCCTGCCCAGACGAACACAGTTTTCTATTCCATAAATCGTTCCAGTGTTGGAAACCTACAGAGGGTCACCATGAGTCAGTGTGTTACTCTGAGTTGGCTACAGAAACAAAACCAAAGACACTTGTATGCGTGTAAGAGAGAGCTTTGTATCAAAGAGTAATTGTATATTAAGAAAACATCCCAGTTTCAATTCCAGCAGTGGGGTTGGGCCTCCTACTTCCACCACCAGAGAGCAGTGATGCCCAAAAAACAAAAAAAAAAAAAAAAAAAGAAAGAAAGAAAGAAAAGAAAACATCCCGGGCTGAGCCCTGGTAGCATAGTGGTTGAGTGCCGGACTGCGGCCCAATGGCTTGGCGGTTTAAATCCAGCAGCAACTCTCCAGGAGCAAGGCTGGGCCTCCCACTCCCACCAGAGGGCAGTGATGCCCACCCCACCCCCCCAAAAAAAACATCCCAGCCCAGTCCAGATCAAGTCCATAAGTCTGATATTAGCCTCTAAGTCTCAAACTAACCCATAAATCACTCTTCAGGCTCACGCAGTCACATGCAATGATGCAGAATACAGAAAGGTCACAGACCAGTGGGTGCAAAGTCTTGTGGATCTAATGGCAGTGGCTCCAGGGCTCTGGCTTCCATTAGCATGGCTCCATGTAGCTTGGTAACAGGAAGGTGAAGCTGACAGAGAGAAAGTTTCCAGAAGCCTCATGAGAAGGCCATGCCCAAAAGAAGGCCACATTAGGCTGTGACCCGAGTGACAGGCTAGATTTCACCCCCTTCACTCACAAGTTGACATAAGATTATGTAATTACCACAGTCAGCATCGACTCAATGGCATGAGAGTGAGTTACACTGAATTGCAATCCCGGCTGCAAGCTTTCAACAAGTGCTTCAAGGCCTCATATTTTCAGCTAGCAAGGATATGTCTTCTGAATATCTAAGATTGCTAACTAGTCTTCCTCTGATCCTGATGCCGCTCTCATCTTCATAAAGTCCATGTTCTCACATTATTTGGTCAGCATACAGAACGAAAGTATTCATTTTATTTTGTTTTTTATTTTTGTCTTTTTTGGGGCATCACTGTTCTCGGTGGTGGGAGTAGGAGGCCCAGCCCCACTGCTGGAATTGAACCTCCGTCCCAGTGGGCCGCAGTCCCGCGCACAACCACTACGCCACCGGGGCTCAGCCCGAAAGTATTCATTTTATTTTTATTTTTTTTTTGGGGGGGGCATCACTGCCCTCAGGTGGTGGGAGTAGGAGGCCCAGCCTTTCTCCGTAGAGCTGGAATCGAACCTCCATCCCAGTGGGCCGCAGTCCCGCGCACAACCACTGCGCCACCGGGGCTTAGCCCAAAAGTATTCATTTTAAACCATGCAGTATTCCCTCGTTTTGTTTGACTTTCTGGATCCATGTACAGGTTCCACATGGGCACAATGAAGTGTTCTAGAATTTCTGTTTTCAGTGCAACCCATAGTTTGTTATGGTTCATACAGCTGATTGCCTTTGCATAGTCAATAAGCACAAGTAAACATCTTTCTGATATTCTCTGCTTTCAGTCAAGAGCCTTCTGATCTTAATGATATTCCTTGTTCCATGTTCTCTTCTGAATCTGGCTTGAATTTCTAGCATCTCCCTGCTGCAAAATTGACTTCAGCAAAATTTGACTGGCATGTAATAGCGATATTGTTAGATAATCCACACTTTCTGTTGAGCTATCTTTCTTTGGGATGGGCACAAATAGGAATCTCTACCAGTCGGTTGGCCAGATAGGTGTCTTCTAGCTGTCTTGGCATGGATGAGCTTACAGCTTATAGCTAGTCTGTCAATTCCTGGAGTCTGATTTATTGCTAATGCTTTCAGTGCAGTGTGAGCTTCTTCATAGAGTTGATTTTTGATCATATGTTGATTCTTGAAATAGTTGACTGCGATTAGTTCTATTTGGTACGGCGACTCTGCTCCTTTGACGTTCCCTGCCTCACTCATTAGTTTGCCCATAGGCTCTTTCAATATTGCAAGTCTAGGTTTGGCCTTTTTCTTCACTTCTTTCAACTCGTGATATGCTGAGCACATTCTTCCTTTAGGGTTTCCAAACTCCCGGTCTTTGCACACTTCATTATCTTTTGTCTTCTCAAGTTGCCCTTGGAGGTTTTCTTTTCAGCTCTTTTACATCAACTTTTCTTCCATCAGTTTGATGGTATGGGGGGGGGGGGTGTCATACAGTCGATGGCATATACATTTGGGGAGTGAAAAATTGCAATAAGACACAGCTCATGGGCTGAGCCCGGTGGCGTCGTGGTTGTGCGCGGGACTGCGGCCCACTGGGTTGGAGGTTCAAATCCAGCAGCAAGGCTGGGTCTCCCACTCCCACCACCAGAGGCCAGTGATGTCCCCCCAAAAAACAACAACCACAAGAACAACAAAAGACAGAGCTCACACCAACCTTCTGCTTAGCAACTCAGTACTTATTCATAGCGCTACTTGGCTCCTTAAGGACATAATAACTCATGGAGTCTCTTCCTACATAGGGTTTCTGAGGCTGTAAACCGGTGGTGAGAGTCAACTGGTTTGACTGGTTCAGCAGAACTTATACCTATTGTTTGTTGTTGAGTTCAGTGAACCAGTTGTTAAAAAGGCACTTGTAATTAGGGTTCTCTTTAAAATGGGTGGCTGGGCAGCCAATCAATGTGGAAATCACAAATTACTTTTGGTATATCATATATATATATATATATATATATATATATATATAAAATCATTAGGGCAGCGAACTAGTTGCTAAATTGTTTTAATTCCCTCACTGCTGTAAACTTGGTGGATTTGAACTGACAACCTTTTGGTTAGTAGTTCAATGCCTACCCCACAATGCCACCAGGGCTCCTTCAGGACATAAGGCATCTAAAAATATTCTATGCATATGAAATTCTTTCTTTCTTTTTTTTTTGTTTGGCATCACTGCCCTCTGGTGGTGGGAGTAGGAGGCCCAGCCTTTGCTCCGTGGAGCTGGAATTGAACCTCCATGCCAGTGGGCCGCAGTCCCGCGCACAACCACGACGCCACCGGGGCTCAGCCCATGAAATTAAGTTCTCTCTGAGATATAAACCCCAAACCAAATAAGAAACATTCACTGACGTCTTCTTAAAACCAACCAAGAGTTTAGTTTAAAATGTCTGGCTTGAGCATTATCCTCTTTTAAGATCCATCTCTGGGCTGAGCCCTGGTAGTGTAGTGGTTGAGTGCGGGACTGCAGCCGGCTTGGTGGTTCAAATCCAGCAATGGCAAGGAGTGGGCCTCCCACTCCTACCAGAGGGCAGTGATGCCTGAAAAAAAAAAATAGAGCCATCTCTATGAGATTGGCGGCGGCAGCTCAAAAGACTAGGCAGAGACTGCAGCGGGCAATGAGTTTATGTTCCTGGTGGAGGAACACCTCAGAAAAGGGGGAGGAGAGGTTTGCACAACTCTGCGAAGGTCATCAGGGTCACTGAATGGTACATTCAGAAACAATTGAATTGGAATGTTTTGCTGTGTAGATTTTCAACAACAAAACTGGCGGGTTAGACCGCTTCTTCCCTCACTGCTCCGTGTGCGTCCCTCCTGAAGCTGTGCACTTGGTTAAAGAGGACAACCTTCCCTGCTAGAAGGAGGACCATCCTTCGGTCAAGGGCATATGAGCAGCTGCGCTCCCTGGCTAGAACCTCCAAACAAGTCTCAAGGTCAATTGCTCTTGTATATAAACCTCTCCCTTATGTCCCTATGTGTGTCTATGGATTTGTTTCTCTCGTCTACCCAGACTCACACATGGGACATCAGTATTTTTGAGCTCAGGGTGGAGAGATGTGGGTCCCAGCCCTGGCTCCTGCCCGGGAACCCAGTGGCCACAGACAGAGGGAGAGGTGAGGGCTTTGGGTGTACCCTGCAGGCTTTGTGCCATGCGCCTCCAGCGTGGCTTTTTCCCGCTGTGAGGCAGGGATCATCAGAGTGTCCATTGCATGAAGTGTAGAAGTTGGCAGAACTCACCCTCCAGAGGAAGAAACCCATCACAACCCAAGCTGCCCACCACAACCCTCCAGGAGCCCCAGGCTAGCTGAGCTTCCCCAAGAGAGAGCTCCAGGTAGATCGGGACTTAAGTTTGGTCACCTCCAGAATTCCAGTGCTCAAAAGGGTGCCTGGTGCACAGTGGGGTGGAGTAAGTCGTGCCCTCCCAACATCCCATTCTCCTGGACCTTCAGGAGGTGGCTTCATTTGGAGAGAGGGTCCTTGCAGGTGGAATCAGTTATGTGAGATCGTACTGGATTAGGATGGATCCTGAATTCAATGAAAGAGGCCAGGTGGCGCAGAAGTGAACGGGCTGCCAAGCGGAAGCGCTGCAGTGGTTGCACGGGAGGAAGATGTAGCAATGGCCTTTCAGCAAGATTCCATCCTGGGGGACCCTGCGGGAGCATACCATGCTGTCCTGTGAGGTCTGGAGAAGTCAGAATGGACTCCTTACAGAGTGTGTGTGTGTGTGTGTGTGTGTGCTTTACCCCCTGGGGTTCTTATTAGAAGGACCTGTCAGGAGAAGACAAGATGCAGGTGACACGGGCCATGCTGAGAGGAGGCGGAGGTGGTATAAGTGATGTGCACAAGTCAAGGCCTGTGTGGGGACAGGAAGGAGCTTGCTGAGACCTCGCCCAATGTGTGGCCTCCACCCCGCTCCTCCAAATTTGCTTCCCCTTCGAGAAAGGCTTATTATGTTAGCACCTGTGGTCTTCGATGATAACCTCAGAGGAGGTGGGCTTGGGCTAAAAGCAAAGCCAGAGAAACCTTTGAAAGTCGGCGCTCCGTCTCTGTTTTGTGGCAAGCAAGCGTTAAAGAGAGAGCTTCACCCGCCCCCGCCCCCAACACAGGGTCAGTGTCCCTGCCTGGAGCTGCAGCTCTGACAGTGGGACGGACACTGCACGTGGTTCTCTCCGGTGTTGGGTATGATCTGGTAGGCGATTGTTTGAGGGATCGACAAGGATCACAAACTTTCCCAGGAACCTGAAATGGTGATTCATCCAAAGGCTGCTTCCCTTTGCGGCTTCCAGCCCTTCCCCAGCACTCTGCTTCCCGATAGGGGGAGAAACCAGTGCCCTGCTGTCAGCAGCCCTAGAAACTCACAGGAAATATATTCTTTGGCCTCCATGCCGGTCAGTCCCTGCTCCCACCTCTCCAGGAGCTGCCAGTCGGGGCGGGGCGGTCCCCACCACCAAGGGTCACTCCGTGCGGAAGGCCCCGTGTTAAATGACCAAGTGACACCGGATCGGAGTCCCTGGAGCGCCACCCCCGGGGTAAGTTGGCATGGGCGGTGCGTGCCGGGCTCTGCGGGTGCGCCTCCCCCCTTCCTTCCCAGGCAGGGTCCGAGGGCAAGCGAAGCCCCTGCCTTGGGCTGGGCTGGACTGAGCTGAGCGGGCGGCGCATGCAGGCACAGGGGAGGGAGGAAGGAGGAGGCCCGGCGAGTCAGGCACCGAGCGAGGTTTGCGGAGTGAGGGAGCCTGGGGGGGGCCTCTCCTCTCCAGCCCGGCAGCCGCCCTGCGGAGGGAATCCAAAGAGGCGACCACACATGGCCCGCGAGGCGACAGCTGCCGTGCGGGACGTGACAGCCGCCGGGCAGTGGGGGCGCTGGGCGGGCCGGCCGGGAGTGTCCGTCCGGAGCCGCCGGTGGAAGGCCGGCCCGTCCCCTCCCACACTTCCTCCCAGGCCCCTCCTTCCCCTGCCGCGGGCTCCCACGCGCCCCACGGCCCCCGGCCCCCTCCCCAAGGGTCTGAAAGGTCAGAGTGGGTGCTGGGCGCCATCCCAGCTCCTCACCGGCTGAAAAAAAAAATGTGCCGCCCCAGCCCGGCCCACGGGGTGTCGGGTCCGCAGCCCCTGGCCTGGAAATGCGCTCCCGGCAGCCGCTCCGAGCTTCAGCTGGGCCTGGGCGCAGAGCCAGGGTGTAGCGTAAAGGTGCCTGCCTTGGCTGTAGTAGTTCCGCATGGGACCGCCCCCCGCAAGGCCAGCAGTTCAAAACCACCGGCCCCTCCCAGGGAGGCGGATGCACGTTTGGAGAAGTCCGGAGTTCCAGGGCGTTGACTGGGTGGCAGTGTGGGGTATTTTCGGCTTCTGTCTAGACGCGGGGCGCTTAGCTTCCCCATTTGTTCCCACGGAGCGCGTCAGAGGGGGCGGATCCCTCTTGAAATCACATTAATCACCGGAGTTTGAAGGGTTTGTATAGACAGGTTCAGGAGACCCTACTGTGTCTGTGAGTTGGTGGGAGGGCCGGTGCATGGGGCCCCTCGGAGCCCAAGGTCGCACAGAGACCCAATTCTTCCCAAGAGAGGGTCCCAGCGGGCCCAGAGGGCCTGCCCCCAGAGAAGAGGGGAGTGAGCCGGGTAGTTTGAAAAGAGGGCGGCGGCGGCGGCGGCGGGAGCTCTGGGCACTGGACCTCTTCCATGCAGCAGCATGAGGCTGGGCTCGGTCTCCCCTCTGATTTGGACCAGCGCTCAGCCTGAACCACCACAGGGCATCCGCACAGCGGGGGGTCTGCAGATGGGTTTACTCTTATGCCACACTCTGCTACAACCAACCATCTCTCCCTCACCCTCAGCATCAAGGTCCCCTGCCCTCCCTCAGCGTGAGCACAGAGACCTAGGGGAAGAGGTTAGGGAACCAGGGAGATGGGGGATCTGGTTAGTACTGTTATGTTCCTGCAGGTGCCCAGGAATCCCACCCCCACAGGCAGGCTTTAATACGTGCTAGAATTAACATGATGTACCTAGTGGTTCCGTAGTGGGCTGCTAACCACAGATCTGCAGCTTGAAACCATTGTCCTCGCTGCAGGAGAAAGCGGGCTTCCTACTCCCTTAAAGAATTACAGTCGGGCTGAGCCCCGATGGCGTAGTGGTTGTGCGCGGGACTGCGGCCCACTGGGACGGAGGTTCAATTCCAGCAGTGGGGCTGGACCTCCTACTCCCACCACCTGAGGCCAGTGATGCCCCTTCCCCCAAAAAAATGACAAAAAAAAAAAAAAGGAATTACAGTCTAGGCAACTCACAGAACAGTTCTTGCTCTCTGAGCCCCCTGGTATTTAGAGTTGAGAGGGAGCCCCTGTTAGATGGTGCGTTGTCATTGATTCGATGGCCCTGAGCTTCGTCCTTTTGAAGGACGCCCTGATGGCATCTTGGCGGGCTGTGAGTTCGACTGCTGACCTGGAGGTTAGCAGTTTGCTCCAGGTCAGGTTTTAAACCACTTTTCAGAGAGATAGAAAGAGTTACAGTGTTCGGGGCGGAGCCCCGGTGGCATAGTGGTTTTGTGTGGGACTGTGGCCCACTGGGATGGAGGGTCAATTCCAGCTCCACAGGAGCAAAGGCTGGGCCTCCTACTCCCACCACCAGAGGACAATGATGCCCCCCCCCCCAAAAAAAAAAAAGTTACAGTGTTGGAAACGCAGTTCAGGTCATATTTTTAGGCTCTCCCATTGGCAAGGCCCACTGGGCTCTTCCTGGGCCACTGTCAGCCCAGGGGTGGGGCCTCACTCTCGCCTGCCCCAAGTCTCTGATCGGCCCCACCCCCACCCCCGCCCCGGCCGCTAAATTCCCAAACCAAACTCACTGCCGTTGATTCCTGGGTTTCAGAGGCTATAATTCTCCACGGGAGTAGAAAGCCTGGCCTTCCTCCTGCCGCATGCACGCGGGTCTCCACAGGCTGATCTTGTGCCTGGCAGGTGAGCAGGGGCTGCGCTGCTCACATCTGATTCCAGACGGTGCTTCCTGGGCTGATGGCCTCCTGATGTGCGGTGGGTGAGGCGCAGGGCTGCTAACGAAGGTCAGTGGTCTGTGCCCACTGCCCAGCTCCCGGGCAGTGGTGGGGTGGGGGTGAGGTGGAGGAGACCATCTGCTCTCATAAAGATGTACAACCTCAGAGACTTTGTGTGTGTGTGTGTGTGTGTGTGTGTGTGTGTGTGTGGCATCACTGCCCTGGTAACCTCAGAGACTTTCAGGAGCACTTCCGTTTTGTCCTCCCAGGTCACTAGGAGGCCGACTGGACTGGAGGGCAGTGGGGGGTTTTCTATGGGTTTTGACTAAGGGAGATTAACTTCCCTGCCTCGGTGACCTAAGGGGATCGACAAGGACATGTGACCCATCCTCACTGGGGCTGTTGGCATTGTTTCTATTGTCCGATGCTGCTGAGTCTGTTTGTTTAAACCTCAGGAGGTCTCCCCTCATTCCTGTCAGTGGGGCAAGACGGACAGCTTGAGATGTGACTTTAGCAAGTAGGCAAGGACAGGAAGACGACGGATGGGTGGCTTCATGGTGACCTGTTAAGCTGTGATCCGGCAAGGTCTCCGATGAGAAGCCACCGGCTACTCCTGGGAGCATGGTGGGGCTTCCGACTCCCGAGAATGGTCTCCGACATTCACAGGGGCAGTTCTGCCCTGTCCTGTGAGTGATGAGTGACCATCGGCTTGACGATGGGGGGTGAGGGTGGGGCGGGGGAGTTCCATTGTTTGTGATCTGTAGGCCCTGGACTGCTAACTGCACGGTCGGTCAGTTGGTCCGTTCTTGGTTCAAACCCACTGGTCACTCCCCTCTCCCTCCTGGGCAGAAGGATGAGGCTGTCTGTGCCTGGGATAACTGACTGCGTTCTGAAGCCCTTAGCACAGTTGCTGGGGGACAACATCCACACAGCAGTAAAGGGCACCCGCTCCAGAACACGGGGGGGGGGGTAGGATAGACCCCTAGCAGCCCGTTCCCACGCCCAGCCTTTGCCAATCACATGGATCTGAACTCTAGCTGGCATCATGAGCCTGCCCTGCCTGGAGGTGTGGGGACTCAGAAGAGGAGTTCAGACGTGGGGCTCTCCCAGCTCAAGGGAACATGGGGCACCAATACAGGAGGTGACTTTGAAGATGGCATTGCCAATGGTCCCGTATGCCTGTGAACGTTGGCCATTGACTAAGGAAGACCGAAGAGGAATCAACGATACCGGTGAAGACTACTGGAAGTACCACTGACTGCCCAAAGGACGGACATCTGTCTTGGAAGGACAGTCACAATGCTCCTTGAAAGCAAGGATGGTGACACGCTATCTCACTTACTTTGGACATGTTGGGAAAGACCAGTCCCTGGAGAAGGACATCATGCTTGGTAAGAGGGGAGGGGCAGCACAAAAGAGGAAGACCTCAAAGGGATGGCTTGACACGGTGGCCACAATGAGCTCAAACAAACCACATGTGAAGACGGCATAGGACCAGTCAGTGTTTTCTTCTGTTGTGCACAGGGTCACTGTGGGTCAAAACTGACCAGACCCGCTGGTCCCTAATGAGAACCGCAATGACCGCCCCCACCCGGCCAGACAGCACAACAGAAAACACAGAACTACAGGCAGCCCCGGGACAGCCAGCCAAAAGGTCAAAGGTCTTTCATGGTGATGACCTTTACATTTTAGAGTCCTTGGAGATTTACAGGAAGGTGTGACCACAGAGGAGAACTTCTTGATGGCTCAAGTCTTTGAATCCTGACTGCTGAACTCAAATGGATACTTGATTCAGATTTGTTCTGCTACTAATTAAAAGGTTGGAGGTCTGAATCCAAGATGCCTCAGAAGTGGGTGCAGAAGCACCTGTGGTGAAGAAAGTGGATGGTGCCTGGCTATCAAAAGATAAAAGAGGGCTGAGCCCCGGTGGCGTGGTGGTCCCGGTGCGTGAGTCCCGGTGCGCGGGACTGTGGCCCACTGGGACGGAGGTTCAATTCCAGCAGTGGGGCTGGGCCTCCTACTACCACCACCGGAGAGCAGTGATGCCCCCCAAAAAACAAACAAAAAACAAAACAATAAAGCTGCCTTGGAACAAAGGCAAGGTGAACTGTTTCTGAAAACTCAGTGATTGAAAACCCTTTGCCTCGGGCTAAGCCCCGGTGGCGTAGTGGTTGTGTGCGGGACTGCAACCCACTGGGTTGGTGGTTCAAATCCAGCAGCAGCTCTCCAGGAGCAAGGTTGGGTCTCCTGCTTCCACCAGAGGGCAAGGATGTCCCGCCCCAAAAATACTTTTATTGGGGGCTCTTAACATCTCTTATCACAATCCATACATTCTCCAGTGTGTCAAGCACATTTGCACATAAGCTGCCATCACCATTTTCTTTTTTTTTTTTGGGGGGGGGTGTGCATCACTGCCCTCTGGTGGGAATAGGAGGCCCAGCCTTGCTCCTGGATTTGAACTGCCAACCCAGTGGGCCACAGTCCTGCACACAACCACTACCCCACCGGGGCTCAGCCCCATTACCATTTTCAAAGCATTCTCTTTCCACTTGAATCCCTGATGTCAGCTCCCCATCTCCCACCTCCCTTTTTAAAATATTAAAACCCAATTCTTTCCAAAATTGTTCATGACTTCACGAACCACTGCCATAGACACGCATGGGTATAAGAAAGAGGTTTACATACAAGAGCAGTTGACATTGAGAAAACATTCCAGCCCAGTCCAGATCAAGTCCCTAAGTCCGTTATTAGCCCAAGTCCAATATTAACCTATGTCTGATACCAATCTACCGTGTTTCCCCCAAAAATAAGCCCTAGCAAGATTTGTAAGCATTTGCACAAGATAAGCTCTAGCCGGTGCATTTCAACCCTGGCGTTGAGAGGAATAAGATAGGCAGCCCTTCTCATCTGCCCCGTGACCTATCCGCAGACTCTTGTTTTTGCAATAAACAAGCCATTCAAAGACCATTTGCACATGGAAATTAACAACAACACTGACACTAGAATGACAAGAAATCAGCAAGGAAACCTTGTGAAGCCTGTGAGAGGTCGTGATTTGGGTAAAGAATTCATGGGATAAAATCACTTAACAATGTTGTTACGCTGCACTCCGAGCTTGTAACAGGGAAGAGAGCTGCTCGTTGAAGGAGAGCTCTCTCTTGCTCAACATGAGATTGGGGCCCATGGTTCTAAAGGAAAGAGAATTGCAAGAAATTCAGGGTTTGGAGTCATGATGGTGTTCCAGAAATAGACTACTTAGGGCTGAGCCCCGGTGGCGTAGTGGTTGTGGCGGGACTGCGGCCCACTGGGACAGCGGTTCAATTCCAGCAGTGGGGCTGGGCCTCCTACTCCCACCACCGGAGAGCAGTGATGCAAAAACAAAAACAAAAACAAAAACGATTTAACTATATTTGAATAAATGTAGACTGTTGTACCGTACTTAAAAAAAAAATACATCCCCTGCCAGCAGTAGCAAGTCTTGGTAGCTCCCACCACCCCCAGAGGGCAGTGATGTCCCCCCCAAAAAAAATACATCCCCTGAAAATAAGCCCTAGAGTGTCTCTTTTCCCTGGTTTTTTTTTTTAGGCATCACTGCCCTCTGGTGGTGGGAGTAGGAGGCCCAGCCTTTGCTCCTGTGGAGCTGGAATTGAACCTCCATCCCAGTGGGCCGCAGTCCTACGCACAACCACCATGCCACCGGGACTCAGCCCATCTTTGTGTGTGTGTGGGCATCTGCCTCTGGTGGTCGTGGGCGCTACCCAGTGCTGCTCCTGAGAGCCGCCACTGGATTTGAACCGCCAAGCCCGCGGGCCACAGTCCCGCAGTCAACCACTTACGCCACCGGGGCTCAGTCCTTCTAGGGTGTCTTTTTAAGGAAAAATAAATATAAGGGGCTGAGCCCCGGTGGCGTAGTGGTTGTGCGCAGGACTGCGGCCCACTGGGATGGAGGTTCGATTCCAGCTCCACAGAGCAAAGGCTGGGCCTCCTACTCCCACCACCTGAAGGCAGTGATGCCCAAACAAAACAAAACAAAACAAAACAAAACAAAACAAAAAGAAAAATAAATATAAGACCCTGTCTTATTTTTGGAGAAACATAGTATAAAATCCTCTTCAGACTTCCGAAACACATGCAGTGACGCCAAATGCAGGAAGATTACAGGCCAGTGGGTGCAGTCTTGTGGATCCGGTGGTGATAGAAACATCTCAACGCTGGCAGGAGTCTCCATGTGGCTTCTTCAGTTCCCAGAGTCCGGGCCTTATCAACTTAGTGTCATGTGTCTTGTCAGTAGAGAGTCGGTCTCACAGGGAATGAGTAGAGAGAGAATGTCTCCTGCCTCCAAGAAGGAAATCCAACAGTTCCCAGAGTCCTTCAGGGGAAGGCCATGCCACACAGAGAGAGGTCTCTTTGGCTATCTAATGATGGACAGGCTAGACTCCACTCCTTCACTCGTAAACCTCTCAAATTGATAAGACTCTGTAGCTACCATATCTTGTAACCTGTCTGCAGAACACTTCCCTTGTCTACACTGAGAGCTTCCACCAATTCAGGGTTGCTGGGATCCTTCAGTGAACTGATGGAAAAATGACCCCTGGAGGTGCCCTTAGGAGAAACCAAAGCTCAGGGTCATTATGGAGCTGACCCTGCGGTAGCCATCCATTTAGATTCATGTTCTCTTGTTTTGTATATAATGACATAGCTGACATGAGAAGCATTTGGATATCTTGCTTTTTTAAAAAAATTTAATCATTTTATTGGGGGCTCATACATCGCTTTTTTTTTTTTTTTTTTAGGCATCACTGCCCTGGTGATGGGTAGGAGGCCCAGCCTTTGCTCCTGGGAGCCGGAATCGAACCTCCATCCCAGTGGGCCGCAGTCCCGCGCACAATCACGACGCCACCGGGGCTCAGCTTCCAAGCTGTTTTTGAATGGACCGTGAACCTCTGTGTCGTTCGGCCAAGCGGAGTCACTGGGTCTACGGAACCGTCTGTCCATGTTCTTTTTTTTTTTTTTTTAACGTTCAGAATGCTGAAATGCATTTGAAGTTAAGAGTATTGCCTTTTTCTTTTTTTTACATTTTTCTTTTTTCGAAAGAAAGAAAACGAATCCCGCCAGAAGGGGTTGAGATGAGCCCTCAAAGAGTCTGCACAACCAGAGGGGCAAGGGACTAGAAGCAATATGCCAAAGACATGTGGGTAAAGCTGCTGCTGCCTGTTTCACAGAAGCACAGCCCTCGGGGCTCAGGCCCTGACGAAGGAGCGGGCAGCGTCCTGAGCAGCAAAAGGCCCACTTCCACAGGCACCCACGCCAAGCCACCCCTGGTGGCCACCCCGTGTGTTCACCAGCAGAACTGGTCCGTGGGCTTTTCTGGGCAGAGTGCCAGGCCTTTCTTCCGAGGTGCTACCAGGCGTGTGGGGACTGCCAACCTTCAAAGGATTCTGGGATTCCATGAAGTCATCCCGATACAAAATCCCTCCCAATCCTCAAAGTGACCCTTGGGAGCAAGGAGTGTTATTATCATCACCATGGTGATAATGAGGTCATTTCCCGAAGAGGACAGGGTCAGAATTCCAGGTTGGCTTTGGAAGAATGCAAAGACACTTCCTCAGCCACAGGGCCTCTAGCACTTGAACGCACCAGTCAGCAGCAACGTGACTGTGGGCTTGTCTCCTGGCTTCAGTTTCCGTGTGTGTCTGTGTGTGTGCACGCGCGCGTGCTGCACTCACGTTGTTCATGTACGGTGCTGAGCAGCCGGGCTTCTGTTCTGACAGCTAATGTTCACAGCTCAGCTTTCTTAATAGCAGCAAAACCGAAAACAATGTAAATAAATGTCCTACAGTCAACAGGTTTAAACAGGACACCAGCTGAGCCCCGGTGGTGTAGTGGTTGTACGCGGGACTGCGGCCCACTGAGATGGAGGTTCGATTCCAGCTCCATGGAGCAAAGGCTGGGCCTCCTACTCCCACCACCTGAGGGCAATGATGCAAAAAAAAAACAAAAAAAAAAACAGGACACTGTCCTATAGAACGCCCGCTAGGTCGGAATCCCAGCAGCAGTTGGAAATTTAGGAACTCACGTCAGATTACAGCCCACTGGGTTGGCAGTTCAAATCCAGCAGCAGCTCCCCAGGAGCAAGGCTGGGCTTCCTACTCCCACCAGGGCAGTGATGCCACAAAATAAATAAATAAATGAATAAATAAATAAAATAAAGAGTTACAGTCTCGGGTTAAGCCCCGGTGGCGCAGTGGTTGTGTGCGGGACTGTGGCCCACAGGATTGGAGGTTCAAATCTAGCAGCAGCTCTCCAGGAGCAAGGCTGGGCCTCCTACTCCCACCAGGGCAGTGATGCCCACACCAGAAAATGAATTACAGTCTCTTTGGCTAAGATCAAGTGAAGAGTTACAGTCTCTCTCAGAACCGCCCTCAGTGGGGGAGTTCTACCTTACCATATAAGGTTGCAACAGAATCGATGGATGGCCAAAAAGGAGAGTTTGATCTGTATGTTCATGAGGGGGAAACGTTGGGGAAAGGAGGGAGAGAATGGCCGTACAACTTCAAGAATGCAATGGTGAGAACTAGTCCCCAAACTGGTCCCTCTTCCGTAATTAAAGGAACCAAAGGCCAAGATGTTACGAAGTAGCCGGAGCACAAAGATGATATGTGAAATAGTATCCTGTGAACCGGATTCCTCCAGGGAGGTCCAGGGAAGGGCATCTGCCCTGGAAGTAGAAACTCTAAACTAATTGAAGTAGGTGACACTTGGGCAAGATGGTTAAACAACGCTGCACTCCACGCCCTCCCCACCTCCACACACCACTACCATCACCACCATAGTCTTCAGCCAATGGAGAACTGGGGGAGGGACTCTCAAACTAAGTATGTTAGTCTGGGTAGACTAGAGAAACAAATCCATAAACACACAAATGGATATAAGGGAAAGGTTTATATACAAGGGGAATGGAACATGGAGAAAGCATCCCAACTCAGCCAGTTCAAGGTCATAAGTCGGATATTAGCCCATTTGTCTGATAAAAGTCTATAAGTCTATAAAGTCTATAAGTCTAAAGTCTATAAAGTCTTCCGAATCACGAAACACATGCAATAACACCAGGACAATCGCAGGGCAGTGAGTGCAAAGTCTTGTGTATCCAGTGGCAAACAGAAGCATCTCGGCGCTGGCAGGGGTCTCCCCATGGCTCCTCATTTCCAGGGCTCAAGGTCCATCAAGTATCCATGGGTGGTAGAAGCATCTCAGTGCTGGTAGGGGTCTTTCTGTGGCTTTTCTGACTTCAGAGGTCTGGTTCCATCAGGGTAAACCCATGTGGCTTCTCCTCCGGCTCCTCCAGTTCCTAGGACTCAGGGTCTATGTTGCCATTTTGTCTTGTCAGTCGAGCATCTATAGTCAAGCAACTGAGTCTATTGTCTCTCACCTCCATGGGGGAAGTATCTCGAGATTTCCCAGAATTCTCAGAGGAAGCCATGCCCACACAGAGGTCTCAATGGCTATCTCCAGAATGACAGGCTAAACTCCACCCTGACACTCTTAATGAAATTGGCACCAAAGTAAATGACTGCCACACTAAAGAATATATAATGCTCATGAAACTATCATTGGGTGTGCCAGCCCATTCTGTCATCTGAGGCTTGGACCCCCCAACTTTGCAAAATGGACTCATAAAGCCTCTCTCTCACTGAAGTGGGTACAAATTGGATTTCTTGAGCCTTTCATGGTTAACACGCGAGATTCCTCATCAGCAATGCCTGTGGGTAAGGCGGTCCTCCCCTGTCCTCCCTCTGGAGATGCATCAGCGCATGGTCCAAGTCGGGAGTTTCTATGAAGAGGAACTGAGGGCTGAGCCCCAGGGGAGTCGTGGTTGAGTACGGGACTGCGGCCCAATGGCTTGGCGGTTCAAATCCAGCAGCAGCTCTCCAGGAGCAAGACTGGACCTCCCACTCCCACCAGAGGGCAGTGATGCCCTCCAAAAAAAAGAGGAACTGGGGCTGAGCCCCGGTGGCGTAGTGGTTGTGCACGGGACTGCGGCCCACTGGGATGGAGGTTCGATCCAGCTCCCAGGAGCAAAGGCTGGGCCTCCTACTCCCACCACCTGAGGGCAGTGATGCCTAAAAATAAAATAAATAAATAAAAGAGGAACTGAGGAATGTGGGGGTGTCTTCGGCATGTGTCACAGAAATGAGTGCCACATGTGGAAGTTGTTGACTTACGGTATGCTCTGCCTGGTAGTAACAATAGTAACACAGTAACAACCACCAACAACTATTTAACACACAAGAGGACAGGAGAGTCGCCGAGTGATGCACACAGTTAAGTGCTTGGCTGTTTACAGAAAGATTGGCAGTTCAAACCCACCCAGAGGTGCCTCAGAAGAAAGGCCTGGCCATCCACTACCAAAAGATCACAGCCCGGAAAATCCTTCGGAAAGCCATTCTGAACGCAGGGAGTGCCCAGAGTTGGATTCAACTTCCAGCAACTGCTTGTTTTTCCAGTAAGAATGACATCAAGCTGAGCCCCGATGATTGTGTGCAGGACTGCGGCCCACAGGGTTGACGGTTCAAATCCAGCAGTAGCTCTCCAGGAGCAAGACTGCGCTTCCTACTTGCACCAGGGCAGTGATGCGAAAGAAAAGAAAACAAAACAAAAGAATGACATCAAAATGCAATCTGGAGCCAAAACTAAGGTGGTCTTTTTTTTGTTTTGTTTTGCTTTGTTTTGGGGGTCTTTGTTGTTGTTGTTTTGGTGGGCATCACTGCCTCTGGTGGTCATGGGCGCTACCCAGTGCTGCTCCTGAGAGCCGCTGCTGGATTTGAACCGCCAAGCCCGCGGGCCGCAGTCCCGCACTCAACCACTTACGCCACCGGGGCTCAGCCGGGGTCTTTGTTTTTTAAAAAGAAGAAAACAAATAAAAGAAAGCGATACTTCCCTAAATGCAATCTGGTATCCTGGGTAAACAGAAAAAGGACATAAGAAAACAGTAACAATAAAACTAGTGAAATCTGAACACAGTGTGGAGAGATAGTAGTCTTTGTGTAAGATATGAAAATGATAACAATTTCTAATTCATCACGGGGTCACGAAAGTGGGAGGATGGAAGGGGGAGGGAAAAAAGAGGCGCTGATACCACGGACTCCAGTAGAAAAAAATGCTTTGAAAGGAATGAGAGCAACATGTGCGCAAATGTGTTTGATAGGACTGATGTATGGATTGTGATAAGAGCTGTAAGAGCCCCCAATAAGATGATTTTTAAAAAAGTCTTTGTGGGCTGAACCCCGGTGGCGTAGTGGTTGTGCGCGGGACTGGGGCCCACTGGGATGGAGGTTCAATTCCAGCAGTGGGGCTGGGTCTCCTACTCCCACCACCAGAGAGCAGTGATGCCCCCCCCCCAAAAAAAATTAAATTAAAAATAAAATTTAAAAAAGTCTTAGTGTTAATTTCCTTGTCTTGATATGCAAATGTTAATGTTCTTTGGGAAGCTAGGTGAAGGGTATTTGGAGAGTCTGAGTTTTATTTTCAGGAGACCCAGGCGGTGTGGCGGAGGGTGGGCTGGTTCTGCTGACCACAGAGTCAGCAGGCGGAAACCACCGGCTGCTCCAAGGGGACTGGGCGAGGCTTTCTCTTTTCGTGAGATTGACAGGCTGGGAGACCCACAGGCCAGTTCTCTGACCTTCAGGTTCGCCCGTGACTCGGCATTGACAGCGTGGCAGGGAGCGTGGCCTGGGTCTGTATTCCTTGTCTGGATGGCTTTTAAAGAGATATTAATTAAAATAGAAAGATGAATTATAGTTGACAGACGATGGGAACGCTTAGGCTAATTATGAAGGGAATAAAGTGGAATCCAAAATTGCTTGAGAGGGTGATTACAATTATGCAAACTAATTTTTCCCCCATGGGGGAAAAAGAAAACAAGAAAATATGCAAATTATCCACAGCCTTTGCTGGATGCCATGAAAAGGAGAGTGATAAAAAAAAACACAGTTTTTTTTAATGTTTTGTCATTTTTCCTTAATATGGGATCTGAACCACTCAGGGCTGGCACGAGGCTGAAAAACATCAGAAAGGGGCTGGTTAAGTTCAGGAGCAATGGCCTTTGGGGAAGAGCCCATGAGAAGTCCAGAATCAGGCCCCCCCATTTGGGGGCCTGATTCTGAGTGACAGCACCTACCACCCACCACCGACAACTGCCACTGCGTCCCGTCTTCCATGAAACTGATGGTCAAGCCCACTTGTCTGTGGTACTGCTGGGTCCCCACAAACTCCCTGCCGTCCAGTCGCTGCATAGTGACCCTACAGGACAAGGAAGAGCTGCTCTCGGGGTGCCTTGATGGGGAAAGGCCTTATCTTTTTTTTGGGGGGGGGGCATCACTGCTCTCCGGTGGTGGGAGTAGGAGGCCCAGCCCCACTGCTGGAATTGAACCTCCCTCCCAGTGGGCTGCAGTCCCGCGCACAACCACTATGCCACCGGGGCTCAGCCCCTCATCTTTTACCCGAGAAGCAGCTGGAGGCTTCAAACCACCAGGCAAGAGGGTTCAGCCACGTTGGCTGGTTGTGAGGAGGGTGCGCAACCCAGCAGTGTGTCCTTCCTGTGGACACGGGGCCCTTGGGAGGTGGGTCCACTCACCAGCACCTCCCGACAACTTCCTGTTGCTGGGTAGGTTCAAGTCCCTGCTGTGGGGCCTACAGGAGACCCCGATCTCAGACATCATTTTGGGGGAACGTTTATGAAGTCTCAAAGGGGACAGAAGCACAGACACTCCACTCGGACGAGGGAGGCCATTCGTACCAGGTCCAAGTTGCGTCCCAGGACTCACATTTGGGACGCTAGTTAAGTAGGCAGGGGACAGAGCGAACTCACCAACTCGTGATTCGTGGCAGATCAGTACATCACTGTTACAGGTGGGAGTGCAGCAGCAGCAGCAGGAACAGGGCCGTGACTGGGGTGCTGGGATAGGACTGTGTGGGGTCGGAGAACTCTGAGTAAGGTGCGTCATGTGGAGACTGATGCGTGACCCGCGGCTATGCCATCCCGCATTGTGTCCCCAGGAGGGTCATCTCCATCAAGGACACACACCCCGGCCAGTCCCTAAGAGACTGGCCCTCCCTGCCCTGGCCAGAGAGAGCTGGGGCAATCTACTCCCCAAGGCAGCCGGCCTGCGGGCAGAATTGCCTACCTCCTGGGTCAACCGTCAGAAGGAATTCAAGCGCCGTGGGGCCTCCGCAAAGGCCACTGCCATCCACAGGCTTCCTAAGTGAGGTGCTCCGAATCTAAGCGCTAATACACCCCCTACCCCCCAGTCTTGTGGTTACTAACCTTTGCATCAGCAGGGACCTTGGCTCGAAGGGACACAAGAGTAAGTATTAGAAATAGAAAGGACTGAGAGTTGATTTTGACCCGTCCTGATCCTCTCCAGCCCTGTGGGACTGTCCCACAAACTCCTGGGTGGTAGTCTTTCTGGAAGCTGTTCTGCCTAGGGTCGCTGTGAACCCAAGATATAAAAACAATAACATGAAAAAAACAATAACATGTAGAAGCCACTGTCATCTAGTAGTTCCTAGAGACTCACCAGGGACGGTTAGACCTGCTCCCCCGGGGTTCCTGAGAGAGCACCGGTCGTATAGTGGTTGGGGGGTGATCTGCTAGGTCAGCGGTTTGAAACCACCGATCACTTTGCAGGAGAAAGAGGGCGGTCTCTACTCCCATCGAGCGGTTCAACCCTGGTCGCCGTGAGTCAGCAGTGATTGGACAGCGGTGCGTTGGGGTTTCCGGGGCCGTCAATCTTTATGGGAGCATACAGCTATGCCTCCGCAGCTCCGGGCAGGGCTTGACAGGCTGGTATGGGGTCTCGTCCCCCCTCTCCCTTTTTCCTTCTTGGTTTGCTTCCACATGGGCGAGGCAGGTCAGCCCCTCTCCCTAACCTGTAGGTTTCATGTTGTCCTCTGTAGCACCTACTTCTAGAGAGAGGGTCAGTTTGGCTTTGATCGGGGTCCGGCCCTGTTGACCTCTCTGTTCATAAGTTGCTCCAGGCGGTGACAGTGCCCTCGAGGTTAGGCGTAAGTTGATGATGGGGTCTGCACGCATACCCCCCTTTCTTTTTCTTTTTCTTTTTTTTTCGTTTTTGTGGGCATCACTGCCTCTGGTGCTTGTGGGCGCTACCCAGCCGCCGCTGGATTTGAACCGCCAAGCCTGCGGGCTGCAGTTCCGCACTCAACCACTTACACCACCAGGGCTCAGCCCGATACCCCCCTTTCTTATCTGCCATCAGGGACACCAGGCCTGCTGTCCACCTGGATGCCATCGGAATAACCCCTCATCATCTTTCTCTTGAGGGACATATGGTGTGTTCAAACTGCTGACCGTGCAGTGGGAGTGGGAACTGGAGAGACCCCACGTCGCAAACAAAATCAACAGAGGTGCAGCTATTGCTATGGTTAGGTCCCATCAAGTGGCAGCTACACTGTGAACAACAGAACCAACCACTGCCACTGTCAACCTGTCACATGGATGGTCTTCTCTTTCTCTGCTGCCCCTCAACTTTCCCAAGCACACTGTCCTTCTCCAGGAAGTGTTCTCTCCCGGTCACATGCACGTGCTTGTCCAAAGCACGTGAGACAAGTCTCGCCATCCTGACCCTTCTTCTGAGACCAATCTGTGTGTTCCTTTGGCAGTTCAAGTGCATCGATTCCTCTTCCGTCTCGCTTGTCCCATGCCCAACGCTCATCTGACCCATAAAGACCTTACGCATGACAGAAGGAAACACTGCCTCGCCCTCCGCATATGAGGTGATTGAAAACCCCCCGGCTTGGGTCAGGTGCGTCTGAGTCCTCAAAGGGACGTCTGTGCTCTCCAACACTTTAAAAGAGTTTGTGTGTAGCGGAGCCCTGGCGGCGTAGTGGTTGTGTGCGGGACTGCGGCCCATAGGGTTGATGGTTCAAATCCAACAGCAGCTCTCCAGGAGCAAGGCTGGGTGGGCTTCCTACTCCCACCAGGGTAATGATGGGGGGTGGGAGGGGACAGTTTGTGTACCGCCAGTGAACACGATGCAAGATTTCTTAAAGGCTGTTTCCATGAGCGTAGAGATTCAGTTCCTAAGTCTGAAGCAGGACACAGGTAAGACAAAGGCGTCTGGATGAGGGAGTCCACAGGCGTGGCACAAGGCTCTCATGGCACCCAAGGCTTTGTGGAGACAACATCGTTTAAGTGGAAGGTGGGACTCCAAAAAAAACGACCACAAAAGCAGATGGATCCCTCCCAGTGGCAGAGGGGACTCCGGAAGTTGGGATGGGGCCATGACTGGACCACGTACACATTATCATCTCCATAGTAACCTTTACAAGATTGGCTCAGGGGTTCTCTGACCTAGAGAGAGACGACTTAAAGAACTCAGCCAGGTGAATCCCTCAGGCCAAGGGAGGGGTGACTATCCACTTTCACATTCTCCGCCTGAGGGCAGGGCGACTCACCCCGCCCATGAATGGCCAGAGAGAACTTGGTGGAGGCAGCTGCTGGGTGGAGACCCAGAACGGATTGAGGACTTTCGCTGTAATTGGGACCTTTTGGCAGGTTGATTTAGGGCTCAGGACTTTACACTCCGAGGAAAGGGCTCTGTATTTAGCCCAAGGCTCCTCAGCTCTATGAACCACGCACGGTTAAGGAGTCGGTTCTGACTCCCGGTGACCACTGAGGACAAGCTAGAACTGCCCCGTGGGTGTCCTTGTCGGGAGTGCAAAGCCCTGTCTTTGTCCACACTACACCAAACCCTTTGCCTTCGGGTCAGTGCTGATTCCTTGCAGCCCCCTGTGGACTTCCCAGAGGACATGGGTGGACGGGACAAGAAAGTCTAAGCGAGTGACGTAAAACTGCTTACCCCGGGATTGCTGCCCAGCCCGTGACCCCCACACCACCAGGGCTTTCTCTGTGCTGAGACACAGTGCTGTCGCCACCCCGGGAGGCACTTAAACACCGACCCACCTCTCCCGCCCCTGAGTCCAGGCCTCCGTGAGAGAGGGGTTGATGCTGGTGACTCTGGAGGACACAGGTCTGGCGGGCGGTTCTCTGTGCTGCCAGGCGCCAGGAAGCCTGTCCGGGGCCCAGGTGCTGGGAAGGAGAGCTCAGATCTTGTGCCTTTTAGATGGTGGCAACCCAACACCTCAAATAGCCTAGATTATTGGGGAGGGGACCCCAGGAAGGAGAAGTGGGACAAGGGAGGAGGCGACATGGGTAAAGGTCATGATGCCGGGTGGCCTGGTTGTGAGCCTGCATGGTTACTGGCGATGCCCACCCTCAGGGCTCAGGATGGCCCCCAAGGGAGGTGTGGAGATGAAGGTGGACCCAGGAGGTAATGGGGGACGATAGGGGAGGTCTGGGGTGTCTGAGGTGGAGGAGC
>PVJH01030213.1:0-25074 GCA_004026705.1 Nesogale talazaci
AAAGAACAAAGATTTCACTTTGAGAATTAAGTGCACCAAGTCATGCTATGTTCAGTTGTTTCATATGCATATGAAAGCTGGATAATGAATAAGTAAACCTAGGGAGAATTGAAACATTTGAGCTATGGTGCAAGAGAAGAATATTTAAAATGCCATGAAATACTAGAGAAAAAACAAACCCAAATCTCTGTGAGGAAGCACAGACTGTAGGAAGGAAGATGTTGAGATTTCTTCTCACATACTATGGACATGGAACCAGTCCCTGTAAAAAGACCTTCTCTTTGGTAAAGTAGATGGTCAGCACAAAAGAGGAAGCCTCTCAAGGAGATGGACTGACACAGTGACTGCAACAATGAACTTCAGCAGAGCAAAAACTATGATGACCACACCTGATGAGGCAGCAAGTTGTTCTGTTGTATGCAAGGCTGCTATGCGCTGAAACACACTTAAAGGCACCTAACAATAATAATCACATTGAAGAGCAACACATCAGTCCTGCTAACTCTAGTTTTAGAAATGTGTTTGTTTGTTTGTTTGTTTGTTTTAAGTAATTTTAAGATCACAGAGGCAGTTTATAACAGGAGTCCATGTAAAGGGGAGACATGTAAAGTGTAGTCTGATAAATTTTAGTATCTTGTTGTTATGTGCCATTAAGATGGTTCAACACATAGCAAACTTATGGACAACAGAGTGAAACGACACCTGGCCCTGCTCTATCCACATGCTAGTTCTCGCGTTTGGACCCAGTGTTGCAGCCACATTCAACTTGCCATCTAGCCATGGATCAATGTCCACTTAGTAATAAAATAACTATTCTTCATTCTTATTCTTTGAGTGGGTTCTCTACAAGGACAAACTCAGGTAATTGCATGCATACAAATGCAAATATAGAGATATATTTCAAGAAAAAATGGCTCAAACAGTTATAGAGCTTGACATATGCAAAATCAATGGCCCAGATGAAAGAAGGGGGTTTTCTCATATGGTTGTAGGGACTGCTGACCCCTAAATTGGGTGTCTTTAGGTTCACTTTCCAAGAAAAAAGGTCTGATGCAGAGTATTCACAAGTACATTAGATTCAAGCAACACCCCATGCTATATGAGTGCATCAATTGAGTGGCTTTCAACTGATTGCCTGCTTATATCAGATAATATACTAACAATCATCTTATCATTTTATTGATGGAAAACCAATCTAATGTCTGTCAAACTACGGAGAATCATAGACTAGTCAAATTGACATATGACATTAATCCTCACATGAATGATTTATAGCTATTGATTACTGGCATAAATTACATATATACAATTTATAGACATGTAAGGATTAGATCCTTGTTAGAAGACCTATATAAGCAGTATCTATTGTGTGTTATATAGAGGCTTTAGATTGAATATTCCAGTACTATACCATTCAGAGGCATTCAGATAATTGTTGTGAATATATTATGATAATTTGTTATCTATCCAACAACACATTTAGTACTAGGAAGAAAAGCCAATAGATGAGTGTTTGGGTAGCTGTGATTAAGCAGCTTGGCCAATTCAGTGGATTCAGAGCAGATTTATATGAAGGTAATTTGATAAAGATCATCTCTAAAGCATTTTATAAAAGATAAATTCCTTTAAATATTGACATGTTTCTTAGATTTTTAAATGTATTCCACACAAGGAATAACAGGATCAATTAATTTTGGGTAAATTTTTGTTTAGTAATTTAACTTCTATTAATCTTGCATTAATTTTTACCAGAACAACACGTAAATTTATTTCAGGTTTAACAGCTAATGCTAAAACTGACAGGTTTAATGCTTTATTGCAGGAAGTAAACTTTGTCCTTTGTGTATTTATTTCCTCAAAAAAACTGAGGGAGATTTTCTTTTCTACCAGTGCATCCCATGGTTTCCCAATAATTCTGTTTTTCAGAAGACTTTCCATTGAAGCGTCAATTGCTTTGGGAGTACTTCAGAACTTCTTTCCCCTAATAAAAACAAATGGGAACAAATTATTTATTGTATAGATTTCTCTGCAGATTCTTTTAGAAACCAAATACAATACCATGCAGTCTGATTTTTTTTTCTTTATGATTACCTCTCTGTCCCACAGTAAAAACTATATCCTAAAAATGTGATAGATAGTCTAGGAGGTTAAAATTAATAGAATTGTCTCACCTCAAACATGTATTTGAATCATATATCCAAATAAACAACATAGGATATTATTTCACTATGTGCTGACTGATTCATGGGTGTATTGACTAGGGCTGAACTGCTTCCTTATTCTTCTCCACTAAAGGATGGAACTATTTAATACAAAGTTGAAGCAGCAGAATTAACTTTCTACAAATATTTGCAATCTTGTTTAGCCACTGATGAGAGTGGAAAATGGAATTCTATGATTGGGAACCTATATTATCAATTCAAAGTTTAATGTCATTTTCTTAAAATAAAATATTTATTAATATTAGTGGTCTGATCATAACACAGATTCCTTTTTTTACCCTATTTCCAATATTTGCACCACCAAGTTTGACTAAAATTAGTTATTTCTGGCAAGCAACATCCTCCCACCCAGGGAAAATAAAACTGTAAACCCTTGCTGAACTTCGATCATTCACTTAACCCTTTAAAACTGTCATCTCTATGAGCAGCCTTGATAGCAAGACAGCACCTTCTGGTAAAAAAGAAATGTGATTTAAACCTTGGTTTAAGAGGTTAGACATCTGAGACATTTGCATTATATTGCTTACCAATCATATAAATTGTTAGTATACTTCTTATGCATCCCACCATATTTGTGCTTCATTCTCCTATTGATGATGTGTCCAGTCCTATATCATATATTGATTGATGTCAATATGATGATGATGACATTGGCAGGTCAGCAAAAAATGTATCTCTCTATGGGATCTGAACTTATTGAAAGTCTTTATCAATATGCAGGACTATCATGCAGCTAACATTTGTTGGCACTATTACATATCTCATGTGATAAAAAATGTCACACAATTCTAGGAATATAAGTGTCTCTGATTTTGCATCAAAACAAGAAAAGCATGAACAGTTTAACTGATCCCAAATCAAACAAATAGAAGAAAGAAAATGAGCATTCAGGTTCTAATCTAACCAGTTAGAGAATGTTAACCTTTGTTTTGTTTTGCTTTATAATACCACAAGCACAGCTATAACTTCCTTCTCTATGGGAAAAATACATATGCTATATGTATATGTTTACATCAATATCACCACAATATATCTAGAAATTTGATGCATGAATCATTTACAAAATTTCAATATGGAACAATGACTAATTTTTTTCTGAAGAAAAATTGTGCCTTTTTGTCTCTGTGGGATCAGCATTAGTCTGCTCATCACAAGGTCAGTGGTTCAAATTCACCAAACATCCAGGAGAAAAATGAGACTATCCTTACACACAACGTTGGAGGCATTCTAAACAGTTCCCGGGAGTTAGAATCAACCCCATGACAATGCTCTAAAAACAACTAAACATCACTTCAAAATGAGGGAGAAACACTCTAGTCTTGGTGGAACTTGGATTATCGATAAACTGGATGAAATAAGCCAAATCAGTTTTTCAAATTCTCTGCTAATGAATTTAAGAACAATAACCAAAATATGTAAAATAGAAAAGACAAAGTAAGTCTACAGGGAAGCTCAATAGAAAATAGTGGAGTACTGCTATGAACCGAGAAAAGATCACCTGGCTAAGAGTTAGGGCATGGTCGTAGAAATGGAGCTACTATTTTGCTTGTCAGTTTGTCTTACTGTGGTGACTATGGGATGCTGGAAGCTATCTCCTTGGTATTTCTAAGGTCAGCATGGTCACCAAGAGTGAACAGGTTTCAGCGGAGTTACCAGACTAAAAACATACATCGAAGAAGGTATTGGCCCCTTGCTACCGAGGAAAGAGTTGCAGAAGTGTTATGCTTAAATTTTAAAGAATTTCAGTCACAGAAGGTCTATTGAAAGGAAGCAGAACTTTGCCAGAGATAGCGCCAGAAAATGGACCCCTTCAGCTGCAGGGCACTTGAAATGTGACTGTGAAAGAGCTGATTTCCCTGAGTGGAGTCACCCTGGCGACTTGAGCTAACTAAAGCTGTTGGGAGTGGAAACTTCGAGATCTTAATTTACATATCTGATATGCCTTAAAGTGGGAATAAACTGCTGCAAAAATCTGCTAATGACCAAAAATTGGAATGTGCAAAGTATGGACTTAGGATAATAAGAAGTGGTCAAAAATGAAATGGAACAATTAAATATTCATGTTTTAGGCATTGGTAAGCTGAAAGAGGCTGGTTTTGACCAGTCTAAATCAAGAGGATTTATAACTATTGGCGATTCAAATGCAAAAGTTAGAAAGAAAGGGGAAGGAAAGAATGGTAGTTGGAACATATAGATTTGTGAATGATAGAAATGAAGCTAGAGATTGCATGATAGAATTTTTTAAAAAATCAATGACCCATTCATAGCAGATGAAAAGACCCATAAGGTGTACACATGGGCTTCTCTAGATGGAATGCACAGAAATCAGATTGATTTCTCCTAGAAAGATGCTGGAGAAGTGCAATATCAAGAGAGACCACCAAGCGAGTGTCTCACTAAGGAAGTGATCATCAATTGTTTGTATGTATGCTGAGGGCAAAACTTAAGAGAGTTCAAACAAATCCACGAGAGCCAAAATATGGCCTAGGACTATTCCACCTTAATTCTGAGAACATCTCCAGAACACATTCAAAACAGTGAGCACTAATGACAGATGACCTGAAGAACTGCGGGAGGACCTCAAAAGCATCATTTTTGAGGGAAGCAAAAGGCCACTAAAAATAAGAACAAAACAAAACAAAAACAGATAAGAAAGAAAATATCCAATGGACATCAAAGAGATTTTAAAACTTGCTCTTAATCATAAAATAGCTAAAGTAAACTGATGAAACTGTGATGTCAAAGATGAATAAAAAAACTTCAAAGGGTAGCTTGAGAAGACATAGCCAAATATTATAATGAAATATAAAAAGACTTTGAATTAGGAAATCAAAATAGAAGAGCACACAGCATATCTTAAATGGAAAGAAATGAAAAATAAATTTCAAGACTTCAAAACAATCTTCAAGGATTCAAAGAAAAAAAAATAGTGAATGAAACAGGGAACCTCCAAAAAAGATGGAATGAAGCCAGAGTCACTGTACCAAAATGATAGTTGATATTCAACCATTTCAAGAATTGACATATGAGTAATATCCAGGAGTACTGAAGGAAAAAAGCTCAAATCGAAATAAATGTATTAGACAAAAACGAGACTTAGAGAATTGATGGAATACCAATTGAAATGTTTAGGCAAGCTGATGAAGCATAGGAAACACTCATTTATGCCAGTATATTTGTTAGAGAGCTGCTTAGCTAACTAGTTGGAAGAGATCCATATTTGTACTCATGACAAAGAAGGTGACCCAACAGAAGGCCAAATCACTGATAGCCCATATCAGTAAATTTTTGCTGAAGATCCTCTGAGAATCGTTGCAATGTGTTTGACTTGTGGAACTGAAGAGTAATATTGAGTAGACCAGGAGCGGCTGAAAAGAGAAACCAACCTGTTTTGGAAGTACAGTCAGAATGCTCCACAAAAGCGAGAATAGGAAGATTTCAGCGTACCTATTTTGGATATGTTATCAGGTCCCCAGAGAAGGACATCTCAAGAAAGGAAATGAGAACTTCTCCTTCCTCATTGCATCGTGGCCTTCTTGTTTGCGTTAACTCTATGCTGCCTCCAGCTGTGACGCCCTGTGAACTGCCCTACCCTGAGAGATGTTGCCACTCTGCCATGTTTCCCCTCACCTAACCTACCTGCAACTCTGTACCCACAACCTTATGCTGTCCTGGAGCCTCGCTTCGATTTTCAGTATCTTCGACCTGCAGCTGCTCAGGTCTGAAGCTTGTCTGAGGTAGCGGCAGATTTGTTGTCTTGGGTTAGACTTGGCTGGGTTTCTTGATAGAAAATTAATATAAAATTCTACCTAATACATATGAGTGTCACTGGTTTTGCTTCTTTAGGCAGTCCAAATCCACAGACTTCCTCAAGTTGCTTCTCCCTAGTAGAGACTGTACCATGTTGCTCCTTCCTATGCCACCCTCACAACAGTTATTATGTTGTTGATGCAGCCACTGTATCAATTCCCCTCAATAAGGGAAGTCTTTTTTAAATGGACTCTTAATTTTACCTAGTATGATAGCTTTCTCCAGAGACTTGTCCCTCCTGACAGCATGACCAAATTACATGTGAGGGGGTCTCATTATCTTGCACTCTACGGAGCATTATAACTTGTGCTTATTTCAAGACAGACATATTTGTTCTTCTTGTAGAACATGCTATAACCAATATATTTCACCAACACTTTCATTTAAATGCATCAATTCTTCTCTGGTTCTATTTATTTATAAGCTAAGCTTCAATATGCATATTAGGTGATTTAAATTCTACCTGGACAACTATTGCTCAAATTTTGTATTTTATCTACATAATTATCCTGTGCATCATCAATTTATTAATTGCTGCAGTCATTTAAGAGCTAGTCCTCTTTTATTAAAATTTTGAAAGTGCTGAGAATTAAAAGATATACAAGCCAAAATAAGAGTCTTGAAGTACCTATTACTTCTCTTTATATTTTCTGAAAACCATGTTATTTTGCATGTTTTATTCCCTCCACCTAAAATAACTTTCCTTGTTGTCTTTATGTGGCTGATGTCTCAGTTCTGTAAAGAATTCAGTGCATATGCCACTTTTTCTTAATTGCCTTTTTTATCTTCACTCTGATATATATGCGTGTCTTTCTCTCATCATGTTCCTGTGAGCATATCTCTCAGGGGATCTACCTAGTGATTGACTTAACTGTCTTCATAACTCACTAGGCTAAAAGTTCTTTTATTTAAAGAAGATACATCTTATTCCTCTTTATTGTGACAGATCTTCAGTTCATATACTATGACTGACGAAATGAATGAATACTTTCAATGACTCACTACCCTCAAGTTGATTCTGACTCATAGCAGCCTTATGTAGGGTTCGTAAAGTTTTAAATCTTTACAGGAGCTAACAGTCTCATCTTTCTCTCTCAGAACAACAAGTGAGTTTGAAATATTGACCTTTCATTTGATAGTGAAATATCCAACCCACAGCACCACAAGAACACCAAGAATGTTGTTGAAAGACACCTAAAATAAATACCTATAAGACAAATGGCAAGTTCCATATGAAAGCAAGTAAAGAGTTTTGTAGGTGACGAGTGACAGGATCAGCTAGATCAGCCTGACATGACAAAATAGTTTGTGTAGGAGAAAGGCAAGGAAAGTTTTTCAGATGATATGGTGCTCAACCTGAGGCTTCACAGTTGCCTGAGAGATAGATAGCCTGTCCGACAGATGGCCGAGGCATTCTCACAGATGGTGTAAATATCTATAGGCAGGGAGAACAAAGAATGCATATTGCAGTCAGCAAAGTCTAAGTAGAATAAACAAACTAAAATGCTGGCATATAAAGGAGTGGAGGAAATAATACCAAATACTAATCCAGAGTCTGTCGTCCATATGAGCTCATATTTGACATTGAGTAGTTATTTGTTAAGCAGAATAATTTTACCCTAAGCTAAGTATTCTATATTCTAGGCCACAGGGAAATAATCCTATGGTTTGGGGGACTACTTGCTTTCTTACTTAAAAAGAATGAATAAATGAATAAATACTTGAAATATACTGTTGGCAAAAAATGTTGAAATTAATATGCACTGATTGAAAAATAGACACAAATCTCTTTTGGAAAAAGTACAGCCAGGATGCTACTTAAAAGAGATAATGATCAGGCTTCTATGCACGGACTTCAGATAGGAGTGTCCAGTCCCTGGAAAAAACGCTGTGTTTGATAAAGTAGAGGAATGCCCATGACAAGATGCATTCACACAGTGGCTGCAACAATGGGTTCTAACTTAAGAGCAATTATGACAATGTCCCAGGACTGGGTGGTGTTTAGTTATGTTTAGTTCGGAAAGTGGGTCATGGCATTGGAACAGACTCAATGTCACCTAGTAACAACAAGTACATCAGAAGGGAACACTGTCCAGTACCAGGTCTTTCTCACAAGTGCCATTAAATTGGAACCCATTTCTTTTAGCTGCTCTGTCAGTTGATCTCAGTGATGGGCTTCCTATTTTGCTCCACCCCTTTATTTTACCAAAGGAACGTTAGAGGCACAGTGATAACACAGTGGGTTTCCAACGACAAGGGCAGTGGTTCTACACCAGCAGCTGCTCTATGGGAGAAAGACAGGGCTTTCTAATCCTAGCGAGTTACAGTCTCTGAAACTCACAGAGGCCGCTCAAGCTCTTCCTATAAAGGACACTGTGAATTGGCATCAACTTGATGGCAATGAGCTTGGAATTTGGGGGTTCTACTTTACCAAACCGGATGTTCTTTTCAAGGGACCGGTTCCTCCTGATAACATGTGCAAAGTACACGATTAGAAGTCTTGCCACTCTCTCATCTAAGGAGAATCCTGGGGGTACTTCTTCTATAACAGATTTGTTTGTTCTTCTATCAGTGTAGATTAATTTCAAGATTGTTTTGTCAACACTGCCATTCACATTCATTCCTAGTAAGTCACAGAGCAAGAAGCCCAATTATCCCATTTATTATTTCTTTAGAGCCAAGGATATATAAATCAAAACTGGGTAAAATTATGGCATTTAATATATAATCAGCAAAAACTAAATATCAGCTCATCTGCAGGACAGACCCTGAATTGGTTAGTGTTAGAAAAGATAAAGAAGTCAAAAAATGGCAAAATTATTGACCTTCACCTTCCTGCGATGGACTTTATAGCTTCCAGAGCTATCATTACAGTTATGGAAACAAATACTCAGGACAGCCCTTCTTCTCACAGAGAGGATAACCTTTCAGGTAGACTGTTATGAAATACCACAAGATGAAAGAAATGCAACCAAGAAAAGCTTAGCATGCAAGCCAAGAAAATAACTAGTGGTGTATCCTTCTATGGGAAATAGTGCTTATACCAAGCATTGAAATTTTTACCCATCTAAGTCTCTACTGGCCATCCTTACCATAACATCAGTTGGAAAACACAAGTGAAGCTTGTTCATCTTTTACTAGTACATACGGTGCTACATGAACATTAAAACGGAACCTCCCTTATTTTCACTGATGAAACATCTAATGTGTATCTAAATACCCCACCCCCAGTTAATTATATATCTATATCTATATCTATCTATCATCTATCTATTTATTTTGCATTCAGTAAATAAAGACTACACATTTGGTCTTGAAAAATGATGGGTTTCAAATACTAAAATTTCCATTTTGACATGTTGAATAAACTCTCACTTGGTGACAGAACTGTGCTGATTAAAATAAACTACTAAGCCGTCTTCAGGAGGAAATGTCAGTCATAAAGAAGACAAGCGTAAGCGATGTTGAAGAGATTTTGTGGTTAATAGGCTAGTAAACTGAAAGAGAACAATCTTTGAGTTTGATAGAGAACAAGAATCAAGTTAGTGTGGCTTGAAGACTGAATGGGAGACATGATTCTAAAATGACTTGAAAACTTGGAGCTGTTTTTTTAAGAAGTAAAAAGTAGGCCAGAGGACATGATAGTGTTGAGACAGACTTTCTTTTTATATAAAAATACTTCAGTGTGTTTATAAATGAAAAAGAAAGTGCCAGTTTGGAAAAGGAAGCTGAGAATATAGTAGACAGAAAGGATAATTTATCAAGCAAGGCACTAAAGTAGTTAGCATTTTGAGCAAAGTATAATAATAATATTTTATACAGAAAGGAGGCTCTGGCTTCCCCCGAGACTAAGATAGAAGGTGAAAAGACAGGTGTAACTGCAGATAAGTATGTGGGATGGGAGTTGATAGGGTTTTCTCCTGATAGAGTCCCTTTTTCAAAGAAGAGGAAAGTGTTACAGATAGATAGGAACAGAAGTGAGCACTGAAGAAAGGCTTTGGGGAGCACGGTGAAGGGGTGGGATCACTGGAGTATAAGTCAGAGAGAAAGAAACCCGACATAAATTGCAAAGCTAGTAAGAGGCCCTGAAGACGCAGCTAAAAGAGGAATACTGAGAATCTATAGTGGCAGCACTCAATGCAATTCTGAGATTTTTCACCAGAAGCAATTATGAGCCAAAGTTCAGAGGCAACACATTAATGCAGAGGGGAGGGTTTTGAAAGAGGTAAAAGACAAAGCTATGTTGCTAAACTAAGTGTGATTGAAAATACAAGAAATACTTTATAAACTTGCCCAAACTGATACCCTTATTTAGCAGGTAGCATTATTAATGGCAATGCCTGAGAAAATAAGTGTGCAAATTAGTAAAAATAGAAAATTAAGTGAATGGCATAATCTATTAGTTAAAAATAAATAAATAAAATTAAAAGTACTGTTAATTTAAGTTTGTAGAAAGCTATGGGCTACATACACACACATCCCATATATACATATAGACTAAGCCTCTATTGGATGCCTTGATCCATTAACAAAGGATGTGAATCAGTCTGTCCACAGATAGAGTACAATAGAAAGTGGTTTACTGCAAATAGAGTTACGTTAGAGTTCAGCATGTTACCAGTTGTTCTCCCTTATGACCTATTTTCACCTTGTTCTAGTTTTTATAACTTTCTGTTATCTTTTGGATTGAGGCTTTTCAGTGTCTTATGTTTGTTGTTTTAAAATATTTCTTCATATAAAATACATAAAAAGTAAAATGTGAACTCTATGGAGAACACAACTAGATTAATAGTTTCCTGTGGTCAAAAAGCAAGAGGACAGGGAA
Organism: Nesogale talazaci; assembly: GCA_004026705.1. Lineage (NCBI taxonomy): Eukaryota > Metazoa > Chordata > Mammalia > Afrosoricida > Tenrecidae > Nesogale > Nesogale talazaci. The sequence goes on from PVJH01030213.1 coordinate 10,858, forward strand.
ATTGGGGAGTTATTAATAAAGGATACAAGAGTGAGCCAGGTATTCTAAAATTAATGTAGATATTAATGCACAACTCTCTTTAATATATTTAAATCTTTGACATTCAGTAAAATCTTTAAATAAAAACAAAAGAGAAAATATGGTGTAAGACAGTAATTGATCTTATTAAGCCAATAAGTTTACATGATTTTAGCAAGAGTATAAAGAAGTAGAAAAAGAAGCTATTTAGCTATATTTGGATTCATATATTGTCTGATGCTGATAAGATATAAATTGTGGATCTTGACATGAGTTGCTAAAGTAGTGTAAGAGTGATGAAGGAGTCAAGGAATTTTGAGTCTAACATGCTCAAATTGGTTTTCTATATGATAATTCAATGAACTGAATGTAAAAATAGAAATTGGATTCAGCTTCTCTTATGTTCAAAGCATTTAGGGAACACGTGACTGATGGCAGCAAGAGAAGCTATGAGAGGAGTAAAGGAGAGAGAAATTTCCAAGGGAAAAGGGGACTGTGGTGTCACTGAGAGAATGTGAGGATGGTACAGCCTGGGCAGTGTTTCCTTCTGCTGTACATAAGGCTGCTATGAGCATGAGAAGAAATAATATTTTTATTGACTGTCGAGAACCACAATTAAATACGGTTATTTTATGACCCAACTGTTCTTTTTTTTTTCTTTCACTTTGACTCAGTATAAAAAATTATGGGAAAAAGCACCCACTGCCATCTGTATTTAACTTGATACCATCTCATAGCAACCTCTATAGCAGGGTAGTTCTATCTGTGGGACTTTATGATACTGGAGCTCTTCCTGGGAGCTGGGAACTCCATTTTCCTCAAACTGCAGGTTAGTCATTTTGTACTACTGACCGGAATTTAGCAGCTCAACACATAACCGCTAAGCAGTCAAGACTCCTTTGACTCAGTTTATACCCATCCCATCCCCCCTCCCCAAAGGAGGTGGGGGAGCAGTAGATGGCTAAGTGAAGAAAGTGCATTAAAAGTAGAGAAAAGTGATGGCATCCACCTATCTTTCAGGCCACTGACCTGTTTCCTCGGGACCTTTCTTTCAGATTGGCATGTACTTTCAGCAGTTTGAAGTATCTTCTATATTTGCTTCTAGCACCATTTCAAGTAAATGGATTCTTCTTCTGTCTTCCTTATTTAATGTCCAACTTTCCTATGCATATGCAGCAATCAAAAATACCATGGCTTGAGCCAGACACCCTTTCGTTCTCCAAGCCACATCACTGCTTTTCAATGCTCTAAAGAGATCTTGTGTGACAGATTTAACTAACGCAACTCATCTTCGGATCTCTTGACTGCTCCTTCCGTCAGCATTGATTGTGAGTTGAAGCAAGCTGAAATCCTTGGCAGATTCAAACTTTACTGCATTTATCATGACACCACTTATTGACCCAGTAGTAAGGATTTTGGCCTTCTTTATATTGAATTGTAAACCATAGTGAAAACATTGACCTAACGCTATCAAATAGAAAATATATATCAGTGTTTTTAGGTAACTGACACATTTTATTGAAGAGAAAGGTATTATGGAAAGGTGGAAAAATTCTGAGTCATAATATGTAGGGCGAATATTTGGTAAAATTTTCATTTGTAATCATTTGAAATGAAACATTGTTTTAGACCAAGAAAATATACATTGCTGTAGACCAAGAGATTATGAAGCAGAATGCATTACTTGGCTATGTTTGATTGTTTTTACTTTCATTTTAATATGTCAGATGTTACTATGGTATAGCTGAATACCTAAAATTCATAATAAAATATTAAATGACTGAAACTTCACACACTTTATACTTCTTAAAATGAGACTTTCTTTTTCAAAATATGTTTAATCATTTTATTAAACATACGACTCATCACAATCACAACTCATACAGCTCATCACAATCTATATATCCATTCTTCGTATGCAAGGCACATTTGGACATTTGTTGCCATCGTTCTCAAAACATGTTCTTTCTACTAAATCCCTTGCTATTAGCTCCTCCTTTCCCCCTCCTTCCCCGCTCCCCTCTCCTTTATGAACCCTTGATGATTTATGAAATATCATTATTTTTTCACATTGTACACTGTCTGATATCTCCATTTGCCCACTTCCCTGTTGTTCTTATCACAGGAAGGTAGTTAAAGGTAGAGCCCTATAACCAGTTCCCCCTTTCTACTCCACCTTCCCTCCACCCTCTCTGTATCCCCACTCTCATCACTGGTCCTAAAAGAATTATCTGTTCTGGATACCCCGTGGTTCTGGTTCCTATCTATACCAGTGTACATCTTTTGGTCTTTCTTATGACACAATGAGATTAAGAAGAGAATAGTAACAACTATTTTTAATTAAATAATTTCACTGGGGGATCCTACAACTATCACAATTCACACATTCATCCATTGTGTCAAGCACTCTTATATATTTGCTTCCCCCATTGTTCTCAAAACACTTGATTTCTGCTTGAGCCCCTGGTATCTGCTCCTCATTTTCCCCCTCCTTCCCCACCCCTCCCCCATGGACCCTTAATAATTTATAAATTATTTTTTTCATATCTTACACCATCCGACGTTCCTCTCCACCCACTTATCTGCTGTCCATCCTCCAAGGAGGAGGTTATATGTAGACCCTTGTAATTGATTTCCTCTTTCTCTTCCACCTCTTCCTCTTTCCTCTTCCTCTTTCTCTTTCTCTTCCACCTCACTTCCACTCTCCCATTATTGCCACTCTCACCACTGCCCCTGAGGGCTTCTTCTGTCTTGGATTCCCTCGGTTTCCTGTCTGTCTGTACCAGTGTACATCCTCCGATCCAGCCGTATTTGTAAGGTAGAATTGGGATCATGATCATGGGGTGGAGGAGCATTTAAGAACTAGAGGAACACTGAATGTTTCATCACAACTATAAATTTTAATAGCTATTATTGAACACTCAATTACAAATAACATCAAAGTAAGTAGAAGGCCTAAGGAAGTCCTGCGTCACTTTGCTAATATACTAAGTTAGAACTTTGTAGGACATTAGATGAATCTCTTACAGGTGACTAAGGGTGATGGGTGCCTTTCTGGTATAAAATCTTATGTTTTAGTTTCAACCCTAATAAGAAGGATGGTTGATTTCTACGTAACATTGCTTTAAATAAGTACAATGCATGACTAAAAAATTACCACAAGTTTCCTTTAAAATATTTGAAATTTCATTAAGTCCTTAGACAATGCCATAACACTGCAATATCAATTATGATATTTTGAAGTATACCTTCCTGTGTTTTTCCTATTTATGTTGAAAAAAATTAAAATATATTAATTTTAATTCTATTGAATTTTCTTTGAGGAAATTAAAATATATCAATTTTAATTTTATTTAATTTTCCTTTATTGAGACTACATATGATTAAACTTCAACAGATACCATTTAATAACAATGCTTAAATTCTTCATGGTGCCCATTTTTTTTCACGGTCTTTTTGAGCTGTTCTTCTCTCACAAACATAACCTCATTGTTTCCAGAAGCTTCTATCTAGTTTTTCTTTTTCTTTTTCTTTTTTTTCTGTACAGTTTTTCTATTGCTGTTGTAAGTTTCATTCTATATACATAGTTCTTAAAACAGCATGGCATGCAAAGCAGACCGTGGTTTACTAGGAAAGTTAAATTACGATTTAGTTTGAAGATGCCTTCATCTGGTATAAGATTTAAAGATGACTTTAGGGTAATTGTTTCAGGCATTCATGCAGCCTGCATCAAATTGGAAAGTCTAGCACAGTGCCTCTCAACGTTCCTGATGTCATAGCCCTGTAATACAAGTTCTCATGTTGTGATGACCCACAACTACAAAATTATTTCCGTTGCTGCTTCATAACTATAATTTTGCTACTGTTTTGAATCAGGCAACCCCTCTGCAAGGGTCATTTGAACCCCAAAGGGGTCATGACCCGCAGGTTAAAAACCACTGGGCAAAAGTCTAGGAGAATTTGAAATTCTGATTAAAACTCTTTTATATACACTTTCTTTTGGGTTGGATTGTGCACTTGTTATTATATTGTTCTTGTTTTTCAGGAGTATTAAATGGGTATCGCTCATAGCCAACCAAAGTCTAGCAGAATGAAATCTAACCCGCTCCTTGTGTCATCCTCACAATTGTTCCTGTAATTGAACCCGCTGTTGTAGCTACTGTATGAGCCTATCTCACTGAGGGCTTCTTCTTTCCCACTGACCCTTTGTTTACAATGCATGGTTTCCTTCTCGAGAATTGGAGATGTGGCCAGCAATTACAGGAGCAGTGCTGCTTGCTGCTTAAGCAAATGGGATGGGATGGCCATGGTTCACTGTTCAAGGCCCGTGGAACATGATGAGGCTCAAACCTGGGAGCTGAGGAAGCAGCAACATGTCTGTCTCTCTGCCTGAGATAGACCACAGTCTTTGCGCCATGTTCCCTGGTAAAGCTGTAAATGCAGTAGTCTGCAAACTTAACAGTTACTTATTTCAAAACTTGTCCTCGCCTCCTGTCTGTGCCTTCAAATAGTTGTAAACTGTTCCTTTGTGATAACCAGTCACATGATGCAGTCTACATGCTATATTCGAACCTGCTTCCAATAAATCACTTGACCTTGGAATGTCTAGACCGAAGGGGCCGCTGTGCCTCAAGGTATACGTAAGTTTTCACATTGCAGATCAGGCCCTTCTTGAACCCTTTCGATTTATAAGATAATAGCCAGTCCCTATATTATCTCACAGGTCATTCTCATGTCTATGGAGCATTCTGTCTGTATTTTTTGTAAATTAATCTGTGGTACACGTTCTTTTTTTTCTTTTTTTTTTTAGTTTTTTAGGCATCACTGCCCTCTGGTGGTGGGAGTAGGAGGCCCAGCCTTTGCTCTTGTGAGCTGGAATTGAACCTCCATCCCAGTGGGCTGCAATCCCGCGCACAACCACTACGCCACCGGGGCCTAGGCCTGGTATACGTTCTTAAGACAAGCTATAACACAAGATAAGACACTACTTGTCTGTTGGTTTATCCACTGGGGTGACCTGAATGTTGCTGAGATTGCTGCAAACCATGTTACTGATATTTCAAAGACCAGCAGTATCACTCAAAGTGAACAGACTTCAACAGAGCTTCCAGAATAAGAATAGACTACGAAGAAAGAATAGACTATTTTCAAAGGAAAGTCCAGGAAAACCGTCTGGACTGATTCAAAATATTGCCAGATACCGAAAACCTCGGGAACAATGAAGCATCGTCTGAAATACCTCCAGAAGATGAGTCCGCCAGAACAGAAAGCATTCAAAACAGATATATGAATGGATTGGAGGCTTAATTGTCCCACTCTAGGGACTATCAATTCTTATTGTTTGATCCTACACAACGCTCATTCTCAGAGTTCACTGAAAAAACAGAGGTACCTGACTATCAAAAACTAGTTTCTGATACTTACCTGTCAGGGAAGATGCCATGATCATGAAGGTGGTTTTCCCAGGGCGAGGCTTATCCATCGCACTCTGGATGTTCTGATGGCTGGGATTTCCCCAAATGTGGAAAATTTGACTGCATAATTTATGGCAATGGGGTACTGTATTCATGCTCTCTCCTGATTAAATAAAAGAAATAAAAATAGTTTCTGGAATCTTAAAAAAACTTGTCTTAAAAGATACAAATACACAAGGAGGGAGGACACTATCCAGTGTGATCCCATGATTATACACAAGAAAACACAAATGTGAAGGAGAGAATGATATCAGAGCCTAAATTTCCAACACTCCGTTTTCAGAAGGCGATGGAAGACAGTGGGCCCTCAAATATATTTGCAGTGTCCTTACATAGAATAAGCCTCCAGTGAATTCTCTCTCACCATAGTCAAGGGATGCGAGTAGCACATCTATCAGACAGAACATTGTGAATTTGATTATGGGCAATGCAGTTAGTTTATAAAGTAATAAGCTATCATGTGATTTCCCTTTGGACCCATTTTAAAGTCAGAGCCCTGATGGTATAGTAATTATGCCTTGATGCAGAATCCACAAGTTCCCCATTTCAAAACTACAAGCTGGTGTGTGAGAGAAAGAGGGAGTTTGCTACTCCTATAAAGCCTTTTAAGTCTCCTGAAATCACAAGGGCATCACTCCCCTATCCCACGGGTGCTATGAGTCAGCATTGACACGATGGTAGAGAGAGTGAAATTTGTTTTTATTTAAAAAAGAGTGAAGGAGAAAGATTCACGGATTAAGCTTCCAGTAAATTTCATCAGATCATAGACCAGATAAATGAATAGTTGCTTTCAAGCAGAATATAGTGGAGACTGGATTGTTACAGATACAGTTAGGTAAAAATCGAACACCTTATCATTTGCTCTCCCTTTTGACTCATGTTCAACTTGGTATAACTTTTTTTTGGGTTGGGGGCTGTTAGAGTGGGCCCTGGTGTTTTTTTTTAAATACGTTTTTCTGTATATGAAATCTAGGATACATAAATCAATAGAGACAGTAGTATCTGGACCAAGGATTTATTTGGTGGTATTGACAAACAGTTGAGGGAAATGTGGAAGCAATAATAGTGAGTACAAGAAGGAAGAATATGTTCCATGCTGATGATTGTACAACTATTTTAATAGTATGAAACTATTAATTATATAAGGTATGTATTATATGTCAATAAACTATTCTTTCCATTTAAAATATGAAATCTACTACATTGAAAGCTATGACTGAGGAAGAATTGGTTTCTTAGAGTGAAATACAATGATGCAAATGGAGTAAAGTCATGGGAGTAAAGTCTTTCAGATGTTTACTTGCTGATGGAGTAAGACTCAGACAAGAGAAGAAGCAACTGCCAACATGAATTAATCATTAGAACTGGCAAAGTGTGAATCTGAAATGATTGGAAGTTGCAAAATGATATGGAGCACATGAAAATTGACATTCTAGGCATTCATTTTAAAAAAAGTTTTTTTTAATGAGAAAAATCATATGTTTTATTATGGCAGTAATAACACTGTCAAGAGGAATGTCTTTGCAATCACCTTCATAAAGGACATTTCAAAACTGTAGTCTATAATAGAATATCCATTTACCTTCAAGGTAATTCAACAAGTACAAGCAACTTCAAATATGTCATCATCATCAAAAGCTAGTGATGGAGAAATTTAAGTATGCCTTCAGTCTGAATTTGATAAAACATGCAATCAAGACATGTTGATAATAATGGGTGATTGGAATATCAAAACTGGAAACAAAGGGAAAGGAACCATATTTGGAAAATATGGCCTTGTTAATAAAATGAAAATGGGTATCACATGATAAAAGTTTGTAAGGCCAATGACTTATTCAGCCCAAGTATCATTTTTAAATAACACTGAATGCATGGACTTCTCCAGATGGAAAATGCAGAAATCAAATTGAATATCATTGTTGGGAAAGACAATGGGGAAGCTCAAGATTAGTAGCTATAAACAGTTTGGCGACCACTATGGAACTGATCATCAATTCTCATATACAAATTCAGACTGGGATTGAAAAAAAATAAAACAAGTCTACAAGAGACACCATACAACCTGAAGTATATCTCACCCCAATTTTTTTCTTACCCAAATTTTGAGGACATCTTTAAAAAATATGCTTAGTGTATTATGCATCAATGTGTAGGAGGACATCAAGAACACCATGCATGAAAAAAGCAAAAAGCCATTAAAATGTTAGAAAAGAAAAGGACGGTCAAAGTGGACCTCAGACAAGTATCTGACACTTGCTCCAGTCATAGTCAATAGCGTGCTTGGAGAAATGAAGTAGTACAATAACTCTACAAGCGGCAGTACTGAAAGAATCTATGAGCAAAATATTGAGAGATGCAGGATGCATACAAAGAAGATGAAAGAATGAGTGATAGCTCTTGCATAAAATCAAGAAACAATTAGAAAGAAATAGCCCCAAAGAAGTCTCTAGGAATTAATACAATATTTATTAAAATGTCTAAACAAGCTGATGAAGTACAGGATGTATTCACTCATCTATCCCAAGAAATATGGAAGACAGTTCCTTAGCCAAGTGACAGGAAAAGATCTTTATCTGTACCTATTTCAAAGAAAGGGGCCCCAACAGAGTGAATAATTTAAAGAACAATATGATTAATACCACAAAACAAGTAAAATTTTACTTAAGATCATCTAATAATGATTGCAGTTGTACCTTGGACAAGTTGCTGGCAGAAGTTCCGCTCAGATTCAAAAAAGAACGTGGAACAAGAGGTTTCACTGCTGAGAGCAGATGGATCTTAGCTAAAAACAGAGAATGCCAGAAGGATGTTTACTTGTTTTCTTAATTTAGCTGAAATCTTCGATTGTGTAGATCATAACAAACTGTGGATAGCTTTGAGATGAATGAGAATACCAAAAATGCTACATTGTATTCATGTGTAGTCTGTACATGGATCAAAAAGCAGTTTATTGAAAAGAACATGGGACTAGTGACCACCACATAGTTTAAAGTCAGAAAAGTTGTACATTGAGTTCTATCCTCTCACCATACTTATTCACTATGTATACTGAGCAAACAATGTGAGAAGCTGGATTATCGGAACGGAATGTGGCATCCAGATTGAAGGAAGTCTTATTAATGGGCTAGGGTATACAAAAACGTTGCTTGCTGGAAATGAGTAGGATCTGAAGCACTTTCTGATGAAGATCAAGGATTGCAGCTTTCAGTATTTACAACTAAATTTAAAGATTTGGTATTAATAACGAAATTTAAAGAAACAAAAGTCCTCACACCTGGACCAGCAATGTCATAATAAATAGAGAAAAGATTGAAGTCTGATTTCTTCTTGCTTATACCCACAATGGAACTCATGTAAGCAGCCACCCAACAGTCAAAAATTATTTCCATTGAGTAAACCTGTGTCATGAGGTCTCTGTCAATTTTCAATAGCATGAAGGCTTATTTGAGTAATAATGCATGCCTGACCAAGCCATGGCGATTTCAAACACCACATTTTTATGTGAAAGTTGGATATTGAATAAGAAAGACTTTTTTTTTAGAAGAATGCATGCATTTTAATTACAGTCCTGGCAAAGAATATTGAAAATACCATAAACTGCCTCTCTCTCTCTCTCTCTCTCTCTCTCTCTCTCACACACACACACACACACACACACACACACATCTTTCTTGTAAGAAGTACAAAAGGCAAAGATGGTGAGACATCATTTCATAAATTTTGGATTATGTTATGAATAGAGACAAGTCTAACAAGAAAAAAAATCATATTTGGTTAAATATAAAGAGAGTGAAAAAGAAGGCTTTTGACAAAACAGATTGATACAATAACTATCTCAATAAGTTTAAACATGAGAACAATTTTGAGTATGGGAAAAGACCAGAAAAATGTTTAGTTCTCTAGTATATAGGGTATCTGTGCGTCAGAGCCAAGAAATCAATTTCAGAACAGTCTTCTCTTCCTGGTCCTCAGTGTTGTAAGCTCCCCACCTCATCAAAAACTCCCTTGCTATGTCTCTAGGTAAGTAATACTTCAGCTACTGTCTCTGTATATTTACTTCCCCTGGATTTCATATCCAGAAAATCATACAAAGAAAAAACAAGAAACAAATGATAGTCAATAGCTAAGACAAAATAAGAGAAGACCTTAATCAAAAATAAAGTAGAAATTTAAAAACTAAAACAACTTTAAAATGGGACACATGAGAGATATAATAAAGTGTTATATTTTCACTTAACTAGCTTGCCACAATCCACTTTACAATGCTGTCTGTCTGATAGCAACACTATTCCCATGGTCAGAGGGAATTCACTGGAAGTCGACCCCAAGTCTGACCACTTTTAACAATGTATTTTTATGTTCTACTTGACTGTGACACTGTCCTGTCATTCATTAATTGTCTCTCTCCGAGAATATTGGAAAGGTTGGGGGAGAAGGAAATGTGTTTCTTGAGGTGAGACTTTTGTTAATTCTGGAAAATTACTAGTAAATTATTTTTTTAAAAAAAAGATTCCTGGAATATCTAATGAAGTAAGAGAGTTTAAACTGGATGTCAGCAAAGCACACAACATCTGTTCAGAGAAATCCTAAAGAAGAGGTGTGAAAGACACCCGTCTTCAGAACATGAACTCCACTACCTTGCGGAGACTCAGCAGCACTTTCAACATCATTCTGTTGAGTAGTCTTCCTCAAGGGAGGTCCCATCCTGTTGCTGCTCAGAAAACTTTTGGAAAACCAATCTCTACCCAGAGGCTTTAATTTATTAAGAAAACAAGCTAAATATTTACAAGGCACAGCATATTGATAAAAAAGAAAAATAAGCTTTTTTGACAGTTATCCCTTTTTTGTTCTAAGAAGCCTTGTGTTAGTCCAGGTAAACTAGAGAAACAATTCATAGACATACATATGGATATAAGGGTATGGTTTATTTATAAGAGGAATAAGACATTAAGAAAGCATCCCAATCCAGTCCAGTTCAAAGTCATAAGTCAGATATTAGCTCATATCTCCAATACCAGTATATAATGTCTCCTTGTGACACGTGAAGTAACGGGCCAGTGGGTGCAGAATCCCGAGGCTGCAGGGGTTTCTCCATGGCTCCTAACTTCCAGGGTTCAGGGCCTAACAAGAGCATCCAGTGGTGGTAGAATCAACTCAGCGCCAACAGGGATCTCCATGTGGCTTCGCCAGCTTCAGAGGTCTGGTTCCATCAGGGTAAGGCCATGAGGCTTCTCCTCCAGCTCCTCCAGCTCCTCAGCCATTGCCATCTTGTCTTGTCCATAATTAATCATCTCTGAGAATAACTCCCAACAACTGGGGAGATAGCTTTTCATCTCCACGAGGGAAATATCACGAGATTTCCCAAAAGTCTCAGGAGAAAGCCAGGCCCACATAGAGGCCTCATTGGCTACTCAATGGCTATCTCCAGATTAACAGGCTAGACTCCACCCCTACATCTCAATCATGAAATTCACAAAAGTACCTGACCGCCACAAGCCCTTTTCATTATAATGAAGGCATCAATTACGTCATATTGAGATAGCAATAAGGGCTAGTAATTTTATGTTTTTCTTCATAAAGTGTGTAAATGTATCCATTGTTGTGGAGATGATGTTTCACTTAAAATTTAATGTGATTTTTTCAAAGATAATAAGAAATCTGTCATTTATATAAGAAGCACATCAAAGAGAAACTTTTTTTCAGCCCCATTAAAGTAACTAGTTCTAAGCTCATTGTTTTACCATATTAAACTGAACAAAATATGTGACATAATTGTTTTCAGAAATGATACAATTAAAATGCAATTACAAAATGACTGAAACTCTGGGAATTCTACAACCTCTTTAACTTTCAGCCTGCAGTTCTTTCTGGCTCACAGTTAGGGAGAAGGAAACTGTATTACTCGGGGTAGAATAGAAGCATTCATAAACAGTCATAGGTGCATAAGAAAGAGTTTTATATACAGGAGCATCTGTACATGAAGAAAGCATTCCAAACCAATCCAGTCCCAGACCACAAGTCTGATATTAGCTCACATGTCAGATGCCAGTTTTTAAAGTCTTCTTCAGACTCACAAAACACGTCCAGTGTTGCTGAATGCAAGAGGAACACAAGCCAAATGGATAGAAAATCTTTTACTCACTTGGCATTGCATTGTAACCATCTCAGAGCTGGCAGGGGTCTCCAAGTACCTCTTCTGAATTGAGATGTCTGTTGCAAGCCTGCAGTTTGTCTGGCTCGGGGTACCATGGTAACTCCAGGTGGCTTCTCCTCAGGGCTGTCTCGCAGGCAGCACACCTTGTCACAGAGTCTTCAAGCAAGTGTTGTCACTAGAAAGTCTCCAAGGAAGTGAATGAAGATAGACAGTGTCACTACCTCCAAGAAGGGATTACCACGTTTCCCTGAACTCTCAGGGAAATTCATGCCCTCATAGGGGTCTCATTGGCTATCTCCTGATTGACATGCTAGACCCTAGCCCTACACACTTGATCCTCAAGCCAACATGAAATTAGGGGACTGGCACAGAAACCAAACATGAAACAATGATCTTACTGGGTTTCTGAAAGAAAATATTGAGGAAATTCATGCCCTCATAGGGGTCTCATTGGCTATCTCCTTATTGACATGCTAGACCCTAGCCCTACATGCTTGATCTTCAAGCCGACATGAAATTAGGGGACTGGCACAGAAACCAACCATGAAACAATGATCTTACTGGGGTTCTGAAAGAAAATATTGAGAGTATCAGAAGTGTCTGAGATTTGTATATCAGAATAGGAGAGAAGAGAGAGACACACATCAAAAGACCTGATGGATACATAGAGATTCTCCTCTACTATTTTTGAACACTACGTTGCTAAAATGAAGAGTAAGCCTTCACGAGTATGGGGGAAAAAAACAATTTTAGGTCTATAAGCTAATGTTTCCCAGAGCTCAGAGGAGACCAGGAGAAATTTTAATCTCAACAACCAGAGTAGGGAGACTTTTTTGAAAATGCAAAAACAAAAGAAAAAAGAAAAGAAGATGCAAAACATTAAGAATAAGCTAAAATGGAAAGCATTTAGGTAATTGAATTCATCAACCCTAAAGAATACATTAGACACATCAACTTTTGCAATAATTAAAGTAATATACAGGTAACCTAACAGTCTATCATGATAAACCCCCAAAATATTTAAGCAGAGGAGAGAAATATCCTTTGCCTCCAGGTCATGTTTCTTTTAGTCTACAAGACCTTTTTTTTTTTTAACTTTGAAACAGGCATTTATTGTCTCATATTGTAAGTGGGAGGAAACAGAAATGTAGGGCAGGGTTGTTGGCAGTGGGTTTTAGTCTTGAAAGGAGTTGGGGGAAAGTCCTTGTCATATTTTAGCATCAGAGACAACTGCAGTCCTAGATCTCCATGTGTGTTGGCTTCCAGTTCGCCTAGTTCCTGCATATGCAAGGGCAGGGGCCTGGGTTGGCAGGAAAGTGGTTTGCTCCTGGACTTGTCTACAAGACCTTTTTATCTTCCTGATCTTGATTCATTTCCCTTTTGTTTTATCTCATAAAAAAAGGGTGTTGATAGTGGGGACAAGGAAACACCAAGAACTAGAAGAAAGTTGTACATTTCATCAGGGCTATCATGCACCCTAACTGTCACATCTCTTCCCTGTGACCTTTCTGTGAGGGGATGTCCAATTATCTACAGATAGCCATTGGGGCTTTACTTCATGTCCCACCCCAAATTCACAATGGATAAGATTTTGTTCTGGGTCTTAGATTCCTGACACATGATCACACAGGTTGGTGTGCTTCTTCCATGTGGGCTTCATAGCTTCTCAGCTAGAAGGTCACTTGTTTATCTTCAAGCACTTAAGGCCCCAGACACTGTATCTTTTGAAAGCCAGGTACCATCAGCTTTCTTACCACATTTGATTATGCACCCATTTTTTCTTCAGTGATCTTGTTGGGAAGGTGAGCAAAGAATGTCAACTGTTAGTAAAAAGTGATCTTGTGCTGAGGGAGTACTTGAGTCAAGGCCCATTGTCCATTTGCAAACTTAATTCTTAACATAGGTATTAGTACATTGTTCTATTTCCCTCTTGTATAGATTTACAAATGTACATGTTTATATATGGACCTCTATAAATGTCTTTTGCTTCATGGTTCTGCCCTCTATTTCCTTTTAATTTCTTCTTATTCCACCATCATGTCTGGCCTTCATTTGGATTTTGTAATTCCTCACTTCTACATTGCCCTTTATTAAACCCCAGTAGGCATCCTTTGTCCTTCTCTCCATTAATTTTAGTTCACTTGTTCATGTGTTGATATGGCCTTTCTCCCACCTCCCCTTCTCTCATATCCTCCCAGAATCACTGGTCCTGTTTTTGTCATCTCCGAATTATTTATCCCGCCTTTCTTATCTAGATAGAGATGCAGATACATTAATAAACAAAAAACCCCGGCAACGCCAAATAAAGCAACAAAGGAAGACTAATAAAACAACAACACTGCCTCGCCTCCTGTGTCAGTCCAGGTAGACTAGAGGAACAAATTTCATAGACACAGATATAGCTATAAGAAAAGGTTTATATACAAGAGGAACAGGACATTGAGAAAACATCCCAGTCCAGTCCAGTTCAAAATCATATGTCCGATATTTCCTATATGCCCGAAATCAATCTAAAAAGTCTCCTTCCAACTCACGAAGTCACAGATCAGTGTGTGCAGAATCCCGGTGCTG